>JBCEWB010069809.1:0-13286 GCA_039654565.1 Peronia peronii | reverse complement strand
TAGTTTTTGAAATTTTAAGACTCTACGATTAGTGTTTTTTTCAAGATGGCCACCATTTCCATGGAAACCATCATTTTAAAAAAAAATTTGAAAGTGAAGAACATCTTTCCCAGTCATACATAACAACATGTCAAAGTTTCTCTTCTTAATCTGGTGAAATAACAATCTGAAATTTTCACCCGCTTACCCCCTTAAGAGAAAACAAAAACCCAAAATCGCATTTTTTTAAGCAAAATCTAAATTTCAGGACTCACCCGCCCCGCCTTAACAAAAGGGCATAGATTGAAAGTAAACTGGAAATGACAGTCTATTCATCAAAGAAAATCTGCTCAATATGTTATTTTAAAAAAAGTAACGATAAACTTCTAAGGAGCCACACTTCAGCTCCAGCATCAAAACGTTTTGACAAGTGTCCAGCCCCAAATAGATAAAGGCCTTTGTAACCATAAGCATTGGTTGCATACTATTTTAAGGTAGCATACAGTTCTATGATCCACAAGATTTGCTGAATAATGTGAGAAAAAATTTATGTACCTTCAATTTCATGTCAAACAGTTTATCTACAAAATGATTTATTACGTTTGGGTTCTGCTCCGTATCTGGAAAGTGAATAAACTCCAAGAAAATAAAATGAATCATGGCTAGAAGTGAAATAAAGCAATAAGACTTAACAGGCACAGGTATTTTTCATGATTTTTAAATACTACACTATCAAATATTTGAAGAGGATTTTTCACAAGATGAATGGCTAGAAAGTAAAATGTGTCTGGTTATGCATTTTACATGTCTTTTTATTTTAAAAAATGATATTGGAGTGGCCCATTTCAATCTCTGAACGATGAGGGTACAATGATAACATTCTACATGATCTAACATGACTGTATACTCACCTCTGGTGCACAAAAATATTTAGTACAGAATCTTAACTCCACATATTATATAGACATTTTTCTGAGCTGCGATGTGATGTACTTATGGATTCATGGCTTGCACAAGCACTGGCTTTGAGCTCTTTTTATCCTAAGCATAAGTGTCCCTACCCTTTCTTTGCCTCATCCAAATCTGTCTCTCTACCCTTGCACGCCTTTCCCCTTATTCAAATTGAAATTCAAACAGAAATACTTCTACATTATGTTTATATTTCATCACACATTCTATGTAGCGCAATTTCTTTTTCATCTAAATTTTGGCCTTATGTTACGAATGAAGAAAATTACACAGAAAGATCTCCCTGTGAAAAAAAAAAAATACGAACATATGAAATTTTATTTCTCACTAGTACAATTTATTCTTATTTAAAATTTGGTTTTGTTTAAATGTGAAGAACTAGATCACCCTGTGAATAAACAATATGAACAAGTGAAATTTAATTTCTTCACTAAAAAATGTTCATCTTATCTCTAGATTTTATATACCTGTAAGGTGAAACAGAGTCTGGCCGTTTGTGGTACCTCAGTGGGATATCTTCCCAGCGATACTGCAAGCTCCAGTCAAATCCTGACATGAAGCACAGAAATGACTGAGAATTTAAGTGGCTGCTATTGGTATAGCACTGCAAAATATCCTGCACAGAGTTACTACTAATATCCTACAGAAATCTGACACTGATTTCTTTATTAAAAGATTTTAAAGTTTTTGTCTAAATATGAGTCTAGAAAGAGTGGCAATTTGCATTTTAATGACTGCTATTGTGCTACCAGTCAAAGCAAGTTGAAATGCAAGTGAGTTTTTAGCTATAGAATTGTCATTTAATCTGAAGTTGCTTTTTTGCTTTCTTTTTCAATCATGGGGGTAACTGCTGTTCCGCTAAGTCCAGAAATTTATTCTCTTTTTGGCACAAATGCTTACCTCCTCTTTGCATTTTGACTGAAGATCTGTAGTCAAGCGTATCATAGTGGATGCTGTCCAGCACAGGGGCCACAATGCTCTTGGGACTCTGATGATAAACATGTTATAGCTCACAACTTGCCATTTTGAACTAAACAGATTGTATCTCCTTATTAAAATTGCAGTGAATGGATGGTTATTATTTTCTTACAACATTCTTCTTTTTTTTTTATTAAACAGATTGGACCTATTTGTATTCTGTAATAAAGAGCTGTAATTTTAAATGAACACATCATATATTTGAGTTACGCTGTGAACAATAATTTCTTGACAATTCTGCTCAGGTCAGTTAGTCAAACTGCATAGATATGTTTGCCAAATGAATGGGATATGATACAATCAAGATTTCGTTAAGAAGGAAAAAAAAAAACAGTACCACTAGACAGGACATGAATCTGAGGACACATATTTTTTCTCATAATGTAACCATAATTCAGGAAAAATTTGTGGTGGACCACATAAAAAAAAACAAATTGATGATTGGATAGTTAAACTGATGGTAGTGTAGGCATTCCAATGTCTATGTTGCAACAAGATAATCTCATTGCCAGTTGTTGGGAATTGGAGTAGTCAGATTTCATGTATAACTTGAGAGTCCACTATAATGCCCGCACTGAGTTTTAGTGCTATGCTAACAATGAACCATTTTGACCGTCAGCCAAATAACTTCCCTTTGCCAAATACAAGAGGTATACGAAAAGCATTATAAAGAAGGGAAAAAAACAACTTTTCCTTTGTTATTGTTCTTTTAAAAATAATGAAAATTTTGAAAAATTCATCATGTGATGAAAACATTTTTTTTCTATTATAGTGAGAATTTTTTCATAATATTTTTGCTTCAGATGTTTCTAGTAACAAAAGGAAAGGAAGTTTTGCCTTCTATACAATGGTTGTCCTTTACCTCTTGTACCTGCACAGGAAATCAACTTAGCTTGCTGAAAAAATAGCTCACTGGTGAGGCTAAGTCCATGCTCAAGCTTTTATGCTAATTGTTATATTCCATGACAGATACTAGATAGTCTATATATATCCAATTGCTAATCAGGCCACCACAGACGGACATTTCTTTCTCTATTCCATACATATCTGCATATTTCCATAACCTACTTCTATCTAAAGAAGCATGAAAAATTTCAATAGTTGGAGTAAGTTGACAAAAAAAACTGATTTCACATTTCAACTACGTCTCTTGGCTTCAACTTTCCACTTACCTCTACAAGTCGCAGCACCAAGGGCAATAACCAGTCCACATTCACCTCAGCAAGGCAGTCAACAAACACCAAAACTTCTCCCACGGCCACTGCAGCTCCCTGGTTACGGGCCACACCTCGTCCTATTAGACATGTGGTATGGAACAGGTGAAAGGTTAGGATCTTTCTGTGTCTATGATTTTCAATATTTTATTTTTTTTTTTTTCAATATTTCTGATATAATTCTCTATACTTTTCAATTTATTAGTAATATTAGTTATGGAGTTCCAAAGAAGACAACAAGTAAGACAACTCTGCAAAACTGAAGTTAGAGTCTGAAAATCTTTGTACATGTATTTTCATATTTGTAAATAAAATAATAACAATAATAAAATATTCGCAGGCAGCAAAATTTTATTGACATAAATTATAAAATTCAGTAGTTTATAAATCTGTCCCCATACTTCACACTATTTACAACAACTGTTCTCATCAAAATTTAGTGGTTGCAATAAGTCAGATGTCAAAGCTGAAACTTCATTGACAAAACTGGACTTTACTGATCATGGGGCCACAGGAGCTAATACTAGAGATGAATGTTTCCACACAGAAGAAACATATAAACAATTTTTATTTTTTCATCAATGTATAAGTATATTCATTTTTCCTTTACAACTGACACCCTTAACTCATTACATGAAAAATTTGACATCAGACAACATTAGTCTATGATGTCAGTCCTCAAGTGTGCAATGTCCATCCTATGTCCAGCACTAAAATTTCAATGCAATGAAGTGATATAACAGATCAAGAAATGATTTCTCGCTACACACTGAGTTCTTGTAGTTTCATGAATTCATAATCCTTGAATGATCAAAACTCACCCAAGCTCTCTTGGTTTCTAATGATTCTAATGCCTGGCAACTGTTTGAGTTGTTGACCATCTGACTCTGGAAATAAAAGGGAAAAAAAATAAATTATAACATTAAAAAAGAAAAGATAATGAAAAAAAAAATTCCTGCTCTTTTAACCCAAGAACTGCAAACTATGTATTTATACGACAGGCAAAGCAAATCCCTGCATGCAACGCCTGTGTTGATTCATGAGGGCTCCTTGTTGCGCTGTGATATTTCTCACCATGCCACTTAAACTTGGGATTTATCGGCCTCCCTTTTTGTCAAATTATTGCCATAATAAGTATGTGCAGCTCAATAAAAGTTCACAAGGTAAAGGAAACTTTACCTACTAGAACAGTGAGAAATTCCATACCCACAGATGAAATCATCTTGAACGCAGAAAAGAACAGAAATCAAAGACCACAGGGCCCATTCAAGTCCTCTCAAGTGGTCCAAAACTACAATCAAAAGAAACTATATTATGATGCGAGAGAGTATCAAATGCATGTAGTCTCTTTGTTTATACCATATTGAATAATAGCACCGACTCCCCTGACCACTTGACCCACTCAACAAGTTTCGCACTGATCAGCAATCAAGCTGTTGAGAGTACAAGTGAGCTATAATTGCTATGAATGAAAGCTAAAGTAGCCTATGTATCTATTAGTCCGATAGCTCTCTTGTGTTCTCACTCTGTTCCATCATTAGATCACTTGTATATATTTCTTTGTAGTCACTGCTGCCCCGTCAATGTCAGCTGGTCTGATCTGATAAGAATAATCTAAGTCCACATGGTAACAGGGATGATAGCTTGCAGTTTACACTGAGATTCATTATAACGCAAATGTAAATGCACCCCTATGTGAAGTGGTTTCATCCAAGCAGTTACATCAGGTTATGAGCAAATCTGTAATGGGAATGGTCTGTGGGACGAGGGGTGATAAAATTGGCACCCATATGAAATTGACATGTCTTTGTAAATACAATCCCTTCTCCTATCATTGGCTCATTGCAAATATGTGAAGAAAGGGTGGAGTTAGGAAACAGATTAGCGAAAGACATTGGTCAGCAAGGTGGTCAATCTGGGCCTGCATTGTATCACTCCAAACCCGAAGCAGAGTCTCTATAGTCAGAACAAACACCCTGAGGCTAAGTACTAGTGCCTAGATCCAGATTGACAAGCCCGGCAAGGCTGGGTCACAGTTCTAGAGTTAAATTACTGCAAAATTCTCAAAAATGTTTGAAGAACATTCATAAATAATATAGAAATTTAACAAAATTTCTAAAAAAAAGCATAAACATTAATAATCCATGATTGCAGTATTTTCCAATATTTTGAAATCACAAATTTTTGCATCGTGCCCTCGTAACATTCAGTCTGAGGGTGACAATAATCACAATGTAACAATAATCAATAAAACAATAAACTATTTCTCCATGTTTGGGGATTGTATTTTCAGCCAGCCTAATTACCTCCCTTTGCAAAATGAAAAGGCTGTTGAGCAAATTTAATAAAGAGTGAAAAATTCATTTTTGTGTTTTCTGTTTGAAATCCATACGATGAAAACTTCTGAAAAATTCATGGTGTGAGGAAAATGATTTTCTTCCCGTCACAATAATTTTATCCAACTTTTCTGTGATAATCCACTTCAAATGAAATGAAAAAAGTGTTTTTTTCTTCTTTTTATAATGCTTGCTCAATAACCTTTGTCATTCTCCAGAGATACTTAAGTAGAGCATCTTCATTGAGTGACAAATCTATTGTAACTCTTTATTTCAGCTGTTCACTGTAACACCTTGTTATCATGTGGATAAAAAATTCCTTGTTATACTGTAAGTGTTCATTACAAGCTATACCTTTCATATGCTCAGACTAACCTATTTCTACTGGTCTTATTGCTTCGAATCTGGTAAAAGTGTACATAAATGCTTTATAAGATCAGGATTTTTTTTTCCCATGATTTTTCAATAAAAACTACATATTTTATGACCAGAAGTGCGAGATGATATAAAACCATCTCTAACATCAAAATGGGGGTTGACACTTGTGATTTTTGAGCAATGATTTTGTATGATTACACAAGGGATTGAACTGCTATGGAATGTCTGGATCAGCTGAGCAACATGTGGAGAGCCTGCCCCTTCCAAATCAACTGTTTACAATTGGTATCAGGAATTTTCAGGTCGCAGAAATATCACCAAAGTAAATCCCTCCCGTTAAAGACCCGTTATTACAAATGAAAACATAGAAGCTATGCTAAGGTTAATGGATAGAGACTGAAGAATGACATATCAGGAAATACAGGAGGAACTTGGCTTTTCATCCACTACTGTCTATAAAATATTTGATGAACAGTAAAAGCTAAGGAAGATCTGTGCCCGGTGATAACCCCACATGTTGACTGAGGATCAGAAAAGGGCTAGGTGAGTTTTGTCAAAACATGCTTTGAGAATATGATGAAGGCTGGTCAAAGTCTGTGTATAAAATCATCACTGGAGATGATACATGGGTGTACAATTACAATCCTGAAAGCAAGCAGCCAAAGCATGTGTTGGGTAGGTGCCGGAGATGTTCAATTTGTGAAATCTAAACAATCTCAGAGCACTGGCAACATGGTGGTGGTGTTTTTTTTTTTTTTGTTTTGTTTTTGAAAATATGGACATATTATAATAATTCCTGAAGAAGAACAAAGAACTGTTACTGCCAAAAGATATATCAATAATTGTTTATCAAACATTCATGGTTTTGTTAAGCTTTTCAACCTCCTATTGTGGTGGTTATCTCAGCTGTACAAAAACACACAAAGTGTAAGTTTGCGAGCTCAATATGCTCTTAACCATTTTGGTTTACCAAAGGGCTTCCATGAGTGGGCACAAAAGCATCCCAGGATGGGCACAAGAGGGCTTAAGCTGCACCACAATAATACAAGTGCTCGCAAGGCACATGTGACTTCTTAGGGATATTTGGAAAGAGAAGACATAAAATCTTTCCCACACCTGCCTTACTCAATGGGCCTTGCTCCTTGTGAATTTTTCTTATTTCCATCAGTCAAAGATCAAATGAGAGGAATGCAATTCAGTGACAATGAAGAAGCAGTTTTTACATCCAATAAAATACTCGAGGGAATACCTGCTGAGGAGTGGAGCCATTTCTTTGTCTCCTGGTTTAGGAGGATGCAGTTGTGCATCAGTGATAATGGAAAGTACTTCTCAAAGTTGTAAAAGTTTCAGCTCTCCAGGACTAGTAGTAGAACATAATTAGTTTGAGCATATAAAAGGTATACTTCGTAACAGTGGGAATGCTCGAGGGATATACAATGATGATATAAATTTAAATTAATAGTTCATTTACTCTGAATTTAAGCAGTCTTATCACTCACCATCAAAAGAGCCATCATCAACAATGATAATCTCTTGAATACCAACTGGATCAGATCTTGTGAAAATGCTGAGGGAAACCCAAACACAAACAAAAATGTAATGCAAGCAATAACATTCCCATTCTTGCCAAAACCAAACAAGTGCTTTATTGATAAATGTCTACAAGTGCAAAATAAACTGACATATTCAAGGATTCATATACATATGAATGCATGGAACATCCAAGACATAAGGTATCTAATTTTCAAATAAAACTAAATTCTCAAAAACATCCTCACTTTTCTTTCTGTTTATCTGCTTTTATTCTACCTTTTATTTTTTCAGTGTATAACTACTACTCAGGTTCTCAACTCTCTGAGGATATGCAAAATGAATCAAAGAGATCCATTTTATTCTAGAGAGATAGAATAAATTATGACCTTTTTTTTTCCCTTCCCCCATCTTTCACGTTAAAATATGTCCAGCATAAAAGTTTTAATTTTGCCCAGTATATTTCCCAATGTACATTATTTATAATGCTGTGCTGTGTGAACAATTTAATTCCAATCTAGTTTTCTTTTAAAAAATTTCCTGATTTTATTGTTCTGTTTTGAGAACAGGAAGAAGATATACAGAATATCACAAAATAAACAGCACCACTGTAGAAAACAATATTGCAACAAAATGTAAATGTCTCTTCTTGACACATCCTACTTCATATCTTGTTGTCGTTAATGCCCTATCCATTTCTTACAATAGCAAATGACAATAACGAACTGACAACGACATAACAAACAATGCCTTGGATTAAACATATTGCATCAATATATGAATGAAAGAATGGAAGGTTCCACTTCCAATTATGAGTGTCTTTGTAAACTATAATACATCATCATCCCAAACATGAGATGAAATAATTCTACACTTACCTCACTAAATTTCGAAGGAGAACAGATCTATCTACACTGTTAAAGGTGATGATAATACTAATGGACGGAAGTACCAGATCCACTCCAGATACCATACGACAACTAAAACAGCAGAATAAGTGATTATCTGAGATGCATTCAAGAAAATTGGGCTTGCCCTACTGCCAATTCTCACATTTCTCACAAGAGCTCATACTGACTTTTTAAGAAGCTGATTTATCTGTTAAAAAAAAAAAAATCTTTGATTTTGGCATATTTTTGCAATAAACTGATACCAATTTTTTTTCATTTTCTCCTTGAAAAGCTGCTTTAATAAATATAATATATATTATATATAGAGGGAGAATCACTACAATAACATATTCTTTGAAATGAAATTGACATATTTTGAAAATAATGCAATAACAACAACAAACCTCAAACTGAATATAATCAAGCTGTGATGATTTACATATATATCTGAAATAATTTTAAACTTCAGTAAATAACATGTAGATCCCCTTGAAAAATTAATTACCTCTGAACAAAGGTATAACGTAAGAGAGGGAAAAGGAAGGAGGTAGAATAGGAGGAAATCCATGCTGGCAGTAAAATACCAACAACAACAAAGACAAACGAGTAGTGGGAGGGGGGAGGAAGAGAAAAGAAAAGAGCACCGAAAGAACTCTATAAATTTCCAGGGGTCTCCAGATGGACGATCACATATGAAACCGAGTGGTCCCTGCGCTCTTCTGGATGGAGACTCTAGACTCTGCCGAAATAGAAAACCACCGGGGACGAGATTGCAGTATCTTCGTTTGGTCGATTTGGGAACACTGGCGAAGCCGAGTAGTCTGACCTGTTCCCCCCCGATCAGAGATGCGGATCCGTAAAATACAAATTGTGTTATTGCTCAAGAGATGGGGACACAGGCGAAACTAAGTTGTCTTTCGTTGTCCTCTGCTGACCGAGATAAGCGAGGTGATAGATAGGACCCATTGCGACCTAGGGATTCCCCAATTTGTACATAATGTATATAAAATAAATATCGTCCCATCCAAATAAATATTGTAACTCTGTCTAAATAAATATCATAAAAAAATAATGTTGTAAAATTAGGCATACCAGGGAAATAAGAAATAAAGGCCAAAGGGCTCATCCCTGTGTGGATAGAGTAGGGAAAAATAGAGTAGGAGATATGATATACCAAAACAACAATAGCAGGAATTTTTTTTTTTTTAAAAGGAAGAACATGATTTGTTTTTTGTTTGTTTGGTTTTTTTTGTTTTTAAACAAAAACCCGTCGAGATAACCTCCCCTAGGAGGCTGAAAGACGTATTACAGAACGTAACGTAACGCAAAGTAGTACAGTCTAATACACACTAGTGCACTAGCATTATTACTAGATCTTGACTATCCACAGATTTTAAAAAGAAAGCTAACAAAAAGAGACAGTCCAAAGAGCCAACTTACACTAGAAGTGTGACAGAGATACACTACTAAAAGACAGAGGCTTGCAGATTCTTTCTACACAGTGATATCTTCACTTCACTCTTTATCTCCGTGGAGGTTTTCCCGCTGTGCCGGAGAGGTATCAGGGAGCGCCAGGTGCAACAGATACCCATCATAAAAATATCGTTAAAATCAAGAGTTCTCAACGAATTTTACAAAATTCTTTGCATTCTCAACAAATTTACAAAACTCTTTTGGCAAAGTGAAAATAAATTAATGTTGCTTTCTTCTAAACACTGCTTTGTGGTAAATGTGGTTTTATGTTTTCACAAATGTGAAGGAAAGATATGGAAAAAAGAAAAGCAGAAGAAAACTTTACCAAATTTTTGTACTCATGCCATCAATACAATCCATTATAAAAAACGTCGATCTCATTCTACAAATCTAAACTCTGCTAAAAATATCAAAAAAAGTGTTTAGCAGCAATATGATTTTCAATTTTGGTGATAAATCATTTCCAACCAGAAGTGTTTGTATTTTCGGTAATTGCTGTGAATACAAATGTTGTTGCAAAAATAATGATGTAAGCAGTAGAAATGGTGTGAATGCTTCAACCGCTGGGAGCGGCTCACTGGCATTTCAACAGTGACCAAGAGTCGCTGCCGGTGACAGTGACCATGAGCCGCTGCCAGCAGCTCACCAGAGATGAAGAGTTAAAGTTAAGTTTTGAGATCATATAAATCTGACCAGACTTTGGTCTATATACATAGAAATTATTATAAAAATATAAGGAGTATTTATTATCACTTTGGACATAGTGGATGGGATGGATCACCAAATATATTTCTATCTCTTGACATAGTTAACTCTAGAGCTTATTTAAAATAGATGCTGAATTATTGTTAAAGTTTATACTTCGGATGCCGTGTCTCTGGTAAGATCCTGTCTGGTTTGATAACATGGCTCTTTACTACGTTGTACCCAAAACGTCGTACTGGCTCCTTCTGATCTGATGCTGAGATCTCCCTCACATAGCTCAGCTCCTCCAACAGAGAAATTTCAAAGGCAACCTACAAATAAAAGAACACAAATTTTATTCGTGATGTGCAAACTGCCATAAAAAAAAAAAAATAGAAGTTCTTGTTATGGGAATAGATTTGTTTGTACAAGTGTGATAAATATTTTGCAATCTAAATTATCACAGGCTACTTTAAGGTTTTTGGTTTAATAGAGTGACAATCAAACTTTCAGTCTAGATCTAGTTTCTTGAATAACATGGTAATATTTTTTACTTTGTTCAAATCTTTAAAGTTCAACACCAAATGAGATGCAACACGATGATGAAATCAGGCGCTCGTCAAACTGAGACGACTGGAGAAATCACGTGTTTTTCAACAATTTTTAACGCAATTTTTTTTTCTTCACAGAAACTTTCTATATCAATCTAAAAATGCATTTCAGAGTTAAATTTGCTGAAATAGATTGAGTAAAAGCCCAAGAATTGTAATTTAGTTGCCTGGCCTACTCAGGATTAATATGGGTTAACAAAAATGATCCGTCATCTTCTCACTAAATTCAGCTGCAGCAACAGGTCACTCCCACTGTCTTTAATTGCCAATATCTCAACTTCTACTTAAGGCTGAACAAAAAGTTTTTCACACACAGAAAGGGAAATGAATAATCTTCACAATGATATCAAAAACTCCATATGCTCAAAATTTGACGAGCGCCTGATTTCATCATGTCGCTTCTCAAATTTATATACATGTATATGATTGTACACACTTGTCATAAGAATCGTATATTGACATTTTAATACTTGTGTTCTATCTATATTCTATCTATCTATATGTGTACAATGGTAATAATTATATTGTCCACTTGTCTCTTGAATGGAGTCTCCATCAATAAAAATAAATTAATATTTGATGATAATACCATGTTGTATTGTATGAAGCTATGTATCGTTCCCCAGATTTATGGAAACACCCTGTTTGTTTAGTTTACTACGACATCATTGCATCATTTTTTATTTTTTAAATTTTACTTTTCATTCTACGCTGTACCAGACAAAATTCATATAAAAATATAATTTAGTCAATACTTGTTGAAAAATTTACTGTACTCTGGACAATGTAAAATCTGATCTTACTGCAAAAAGATCATATAATTCTAGACTGCCATAGTATGTAATATCTCTGAAACTGACAAGGATTGCAGAATCACAATAAATCAAAAATAAATAGCTTGCTAAATATATCAATCATAGTATGGGTAGATTGATATAAATGTCATAACATCTTCACGTCTTTCTATAGATTCTACAGTTAAAATAATTATGCTTATCAGTTTTGTTTTGTTTTATTTTACTAACAGGGAGATGACGTAAACGTAGACTCCAAATCAACTGCCATAGTATGAACGCACTCGTTGTTAATCCCACAATCACAAGAGGAATGAAATAGGGAGGTTTCTTTCTCCTCATTGTTTATAGAATAGATCTAGACTAGATCTAGATATATATTAGACTAGATCTACAGGATAATTGTACTGGTCCGCAAATCTTGTTCATACCACAGTATATACAAAGTTAACAGTTTGAAACTGAATCTTGATCTATTTATCAACTCATTGCGTGACGGCATATTTAACACGCTGTCAACAAATCTGGCGTTTCATTCCATTTCCGCTTCGCAGAACAGCTTGTTCAAAGTGAGTCGCTGCTCCGTCTTGTGCTCACCTGCTGCCAACTGTACACATCTCAAGAAACTTTTGTACTCACTTAAATTAAAGAGCGGGTAAACGAATCCCAACTGTAGCACGCGCGCTGACTCCCTGGCCCAGCCCACGCCCAGGTTCCGGTCGGGCGTATCTAGGAACGCTGATCTGCCACAGTGGCTGATAGACAGGTGAAGTTACCTGGCTAATTTTTCAATATTTACTTAACAGAGCAAATTTCTATGGATAGTACTTGAACATGAAAGACATCATCAAATTGCCTTCAAAACATCAATTGGTCTACTCACTAAATATTTTTGGACAGACTGAACCTAAATGAAGCAGGACATGGACTAGAATTATTCTATTGGTCAATGTAAAATTCTGCATAATCTGGCGGCTCTGTAATCTGGCTGGCAAGATTGAGGCATGCAAGTCCAGCTGATTCGTGAAACCACGCAGTACCCACATCGGTCATTAAGTGGCTAGCTCTATAACATTCCACAGCTATTTGCAAATCATGGCACAAGTTTTCGGGATTGACCATAAATACTTTGCAGTGCCAACAGTGGCGGTGTCTGTTGGCCTTGCAGCATATTCACTATATAGATTGCATAAGAGTTCTGCTGGAGCAGTCATACCCGGATCCGATATCTATGAATCAAAGAAACTCTTGAGTGAATATCTTGTGTTTCACTTCGGAAAACCTGAGGAGTTGATTCCATATCCATTTGGACCGAAAGATAGTTTGGACTTCCCAAAACGATGTGCCGAATTGTGTTTGAAGCACTACAAACCACAGGTCTTTTTTTTTTTTTTTTTCTTAAAGGGGTAGTGCAACATCATTTTGTTGTGTCATGTTTCTTTTTGTTTTT
>JBCEWB010069798.1:3199-13287 GCA_039654565.1 Peronia peronii | reverse complement strand
TTAGCTCAATTCTAAATTAAATTTTTCATATTGTTTTTCAACTTTTTTGGTGTATTTGATTAGTTGGCGGTGGACGGTCGTCTTAATTTTAAGACATTTTCCGTAACATGAGTTACCAGTGACGATGATGATAACGAAGGAGTGAAATAAAACCAGCAATCATGAACGTGCAAAAAGTAACAAAAGTGCAAGTTCTTGAGTCAGCCATTAACACTCTAAGCACGAAAGCGCTAAAGAGACATATGTAACATTTATATCTTTATATATATGGGTTGTCCTCAGGTTAGAATGAATATTTTTGTGTAAAACATCGTTACCGTAAACATAGAATATTTATATTATCCTGTACCTGATACATGGGTTATCGGACATCAATGCACAGGCTATGTTTGTGCTTGTTAAGAAAGCGTTAAAACTGAAAAAGTTAAGAAAGTGGGCACTTGGCCGTGAGGAGGGGGGAGGGGAGGGGGGGGGGGGGCTAGGTGTTTGTTCCTCAGAGATATCTTCGCAGGTTTGAATCCAACCGGAGGATGAAAAAGATAAGAACCTGCTTGTTTTTATTTTTTTTTGGGGGGGGGGGGGGCTCAGTTACCCTCTGACTTCTTCAATAGGGAAGTTCAAGGGCTAGACCTTGAACTTCCCTATTGAAGAAAGTTAAAAGTCGGATGAGAGTAGCGAAAATACCCGCTGTCCTGGCAAAATTTCCAAATTCCCCATCCAAAATTTCTTCATACCAGACTGGATAAGACCATACAGTTTAGGGATTATTCTACTTTCTTAGGATTGAAAGGTGATATACATATTTTTTTTTTTTTTAAGTCAACTGCGTGGAAATTTTTATATGACCCATAGCAAGGGAGGCAATTCGTGTATTTGGCAGTGTGATAATATGAGGAGAGTTAATGTTCTTTGTAAGGGACCTGAAGGTCAACAGTGAGGAATGTGGGAGGGATACGGCAGAAGCTGGTCTTCTAGAGATACAGGTGCGAAATTGATCATGGGACGGAAGCAGAGTTAAAGTCATTACTCTACAATGTATTCCACGTATAAGATCATTTTGAAAGGGGAATGAAGATCCACCGGACCAAGAAGCGATGCCCTGTTCCGGATGCTCAAGACCGCCCTGACTCGACAGATAAGCCGTCAGAAGAAACTGGCCAGGTGGTAAACCACAGTGCCAGTGGCTTCAACATTGAGTCAGCCGACGAACGGCTTTAACTGCCTTCAGATGAGAAGCGACAAATAATAAAATAATAATGATAATAATAATAATAATAATAAAATGTGAAAGATAGACATCGGGAGTCATGACCCCGGTGTGGTCGGGGTTCTAGAAGATGTCTGGAAGTTAAAGGCGGAGACATCTAATGAGAGAACCGACTCTTCCTCTGAAGACCGTCACCTGTCTCGCTCCACCTGAGGAGTTTTCCTACCACTTCAATCTTACTATTGTCTTCGATCAGAACAGTCCCCCGCGGGGGCCTAGGGTATATTAGTAGGTTCTTTGCTCCCACCTGTAGGTGGTGAAAACCCACCATTGGCAGGATGTCTCCCATGGAATGCCATCCTCGACGGTCCAGGGGTGACATCTCTTCTTTCTTCCCTTGCTCCTGTCTTCTGTCCCACTCTTTCCTCTCTTCTTCTTGACGTGTAAACATATCTTACCATGTTTGGCACAATATAGCCGTGATAAACAAGCAAACAAACAATCAGAATAGAATTTTGTGAGGATTCCGGACGGCTGCAATGATGGCAAACTTACCGTAATCACCAGCAGAGAACTTGTCTCAGTTCAGTATATTTTTTAATGGAGAGAAAAAAATTGTGTCAAATAGGCCATGGAGGTAGGAAAACTCCTGAGGTGGAGCGAGACAGATGACGGTGTTCAGGGGAAGAGTGGGTTCTTTCATTATATGTTTCGGCCTTTAACTTCCTGACATTTCTAGAACTCCGGCCACACCGGGGTCATGACTCCCGATGTCCGTCACCCACCTTTTTTTGCCCCCTCAGGAACTTTCTGAGGTTCGAACCAGTGCCGTTTGGTTTTTGTTCCAGATGTAGTTGACCGAGGTATTTTAGCCATTTCCGCTGCGCGTTCCACTGTTTTTATGACATAACCTATTCTATTTAAATCTACCGTCTGGCATCAAGCCGTGTAGGGATCACATCGTTCCTTTTCCACCAAATTCAACAGGACTAGTTCCCTGCTGCTGTTGCTGGCTCACTCAGGACGCTTCCAGTACTCCAGATGTGCTGGAGTGGAATTTAAATATAATATAAAATACATAAAAATAATATATATAAAAAATTGGAATATATAAAATATATAAATAACTGAGTACCGAGATTAGTATGATGTGAAGCCAACTGTCTTAAAATATGTTAAGCAAAATGCTATGGCGCTATGTTTTAGCCAATGACTTTGTGACGTTCTTTGTCTCTGAAATTTTGAATGACGGATGGAGTTACCGGGGGCGTCAAAATACCTCAAAGCCAGATTGCCTGCCTCTCTCTGGGACAAGCAATCTATCCCTGACGTCATTCGGATTGCCTCATGCCTGTGACGTCATTCGAGTTCCGTCTCTGTCTTTTCCAAAGCATTACAGTTGACCCCCCCCCCCCCTTCCCCCCTCCTCCCCCCGTGTTATCAGGTCGATAGATAATGTGCAATACGTCCTTCAACTTGAGATGATAACCCCGTTATTTCAAAGATTAGAAAGGATGGGCGACATACGATAAACGAGGTCAATTATCTTAACCAACAATAGCAGTGGAACCAAAAATAGAAATAGTTTATCACACAGACAGCTTCGACCCTTGAAAGTCTAGTTTTGATAAATGTGACTGCTATGATGATGACAAAATTCCAATTGAAGAATGATTTTCCAAAACTCGATAGTCGGTTTTTCAACTGTTGGAGAGAACAATTGGTCTCATTGGCTAAACTGGAGCTCAACCACATTGTTTTGATAATGCACATGGGTATAATGTGGTCTTCAAGAAGCAAAATAATATACCCAGTGGTAAATGTTAGCATACTTAGGCATTGAATGAGCATTTTCCTTCAATTTCTGAGAAATGAAATAAGACTGACTTAATGAGTTTTGGAAAACCATTCTTCAATTGTAGACAGTTAAGAAGACACTTTTTTTTGTTAAATGAAACTTAACTTGATCCTGATCACTGACACAATGTCAGTTCAAGAAGACACTTTTTTGTTAAATGAAACTTAACTTGATCCTGATCACTGACACAATGTCAGTTCAAGAAGACATTTTTTTAAAAATGAAACTCAACTTGATCCTGATCACTGACACCATGTCAATTCACCTTTTGTGAATTTAACACTTGAGTCAACTTGAATTGCATTTTCTCAAAGCAATTGTAGGGGCGGTTAAGAAAAGTAAACTTTCAAGGCTCGATTTGATAGATTTGATATCTGAATATAACACAATGTCATTCTCTTTCTATTGAGTGTTTTCCTCCCAGCCATATTTGCACTCTGCACTCAACAGTGAGTTTAATGGACGCACTCACGTTGTTACAGGGACATACAGAAGAGAACAAAAATGTTTCCCACCGTGGAAATCTAAATTCTCTCTATAAAGACACTTTAATGTAAATTTGCGACCAAGGATACCACATTTGTTTTTCCATATCCAGGCATCATCTAGTCCCTTCTCCTCTTGCTTTATTGCAAATTTTCACCAGGTTATTCGTGATGACCAAATATCGACTTTAAAAATAATATCATAGCCCTTTTTTCTTTTAAAACAAACAAACAGACATACATATAAAAAAGGAAAACAAAACAAAATTGCCAGAACATTCTTAATTTTTTGTATTAATCAATATTAATTTCTTGTTTATCTTTTCCTGGCAAAAATAATGTTATCCCGGTCTCCATTACAACGCCAGACTGTCTCCCAGATCTGTAGAAGATTATACATGTACAAAATCGGAGAGAAATTTAGAGTTAACATTTGATCAGGACGATGACCTGCCGGTCCAAGACCACCAACACATTCGATATTTGGTCTGTGTTTTAGTGCCCGTGACATCGCCGATGTTATCAGTACTTATGATGTCACGCTGAGCTGTTGTCGAAATTACTGGTCTCTGAAGTGCACTAGATAAGGTCAGAGGGCAAACGCTGTACGATGCTCTTTCGTGGCGGTTCTCAGCCTGTATCTGATGCCATTGATAAAAAAAAAAAAAAGAAAAAAAAAAAGGGCGGGGGGAGAGACTGCTGATGAAATTTTCGAAATTCTGGCGGTTAAACTGTTAAAATATTTGAAACCCATCCCAATGTTTCAATGCTGAATTTTTTTATTTTTTTTTGCTTTCTCTGTCTCATTCATTCTTTCTCTCTTTTATTCACTCTCTCATTCCACTCTCTCATTCACTCATTCTCTCTGTCATTCAAGAGTTTCGATTACACCAGAGTGGTCATAGAAATATTCGTACTGAGCAACCCTTGGGCTTGTTTTGATGTCAGTTATAGCACTGAGCCAATGGGGCTCTCTGGAGGCTGTAAGAAAACCTGCTTTCTTTGGGCTGTGGGAATCCATGTGTTACTATTTTCTGGAGAAAGGCGAATTTGTTTTGTTACAAGTCTTTTGTTTTCAGATAGGACAGATATAAACAACCTCAACAACAACAACAACAACAACAACAACCTCAACAACAACAACAACAACAACAACAACAACAACAACAACAACAACAACAACAGCAACAGCAACAAGATCAACAGCAGCAGGAGCAGTAGCACAGCAACAACAAACAGCGGACAGTGACCAACCAACCAACCAAACAAACAAACAAAAATAAAAGAACCAAAAAAAAGCAAAAGGCTTCAAAAAATGAAAACCAATAAAATTATTAAAAAAGTAAAAACAAAACAAAAGAGCGACATTAAAAAAAAAACAAACTATTGCAAACAAAGCATTGAGAAGGATAAGAGGTGTTGAGTGAGGTGCAGAAAAGCTGAAAGCAGAGCTTCGCAATATGGGACCAAAAAAAAAACAAAAAAAAACACCAGAACAGTTCGACCTCTCTCATGTAGCAACATGAGAATCCTTGGTACACAAGGAGCTACTGATTAAGTTGGCGCTGATATCGCCTCAGTGAAAGTCAAGGCTTCCATAGACATCATTCATCTTGTCCCTCGGTCGGTTTCACGAACTTCACACATAGATGATATCTGTCACAGCCTGAATGTCTGTCACCAAGTAAGTCACACACGTTTTTTCACCTTCACCCACATTTATATTATGGTCTCCCTTTCTCACCCAAAACGACACTGAAAAAATATATATTATATTATATGAATCTGAACAAACTAATAAAAAAAAAAAACCCATATAAAATGTTATCACTTCTCATTTGACTTCTTAGATACGAAACATTGCTGATGTTAAATGATGGCATGGATCATTTGTAGCACTTTAGGTATAATAATGGGGACAGAGACAATTTCTTGTCTGGATATGGTGACTCATGGTTGCGTATTTCTGCTTAACTATTTCATTATTTCAGTTGCAGTAGTTTCATCTTGATGATATGATATTACAATGATATTCCGCAGTTGTTGTTTCGAATGGCCTGGTAATGTAAATTTTACTGGGGCGTTTGTCACTATAATTTTTTTTTTTTTTTTTTTTTAGAATAATTCCGAAAGGACTGTCTGAAGGAGTGGAAGTTCCTTGACTGACCATTTAAAACTGGATAAACACTTAGCAAAGCGCAGAAGTTCCTCAAACAAATACAGAGAAACAGTTGTTACATTCTCTACTTCACACAGCACTTGCACAGTAATAATCACAAATAAAACTAACTGGGTGTCTCATCAGTTTGCAAAAATTGTTGGATTTACAATATATCTTTGAACACAAAGAACAAATCACGTTTGTTTGTTTGTTTGTTTTTTGTTTGTTTTGTTTTGTTGTGTTTTTTTTTTCAATACGTATACGCTTCTCCTTACAGACATTCCCTGGTATAAAAATGTGCAAATGTGAAGGAAAAATCATTTTGAACGTACACTTTTAGGTTGATACCACTCAAACAAAGCAATGCTAAGAACTTTCATTTTCTGCACTTTATTCGTTTATACCCGTAGAGGAAAGATAGCAACTTGCTAAATATGACAGATTAAACTTTGAAGTTCATATGCACGAATACCTAATGAAAAAGTGTCAATAAACCATTCTGAAACACAGTTTACATAATTTAGTTCAGACTGCTTGCAGCCACCCTCTGTTGTCAGGCCAAAGGTCACAGATAATGACCCTTGGCCAGATGTAACACTGTATAACAACCTGCATATTGTATCAGTGATTGACAGATATCGATCTTGTCCCTCGTGGATTAAGGAGATTAAAGAGATGGTCTGATAGTTCGATTTGTTTTACTATGACATGATCTTCATTCATTGGGTCTGCGCCGAGAGGCTCCTCGTGAACGAGACGTGGTTTGATGATTATTCAGTCTATATAAATATAAATGAGAGCCGGATTAGAATGCATTAAACTGTAGGCCTAGTGATAGTTACTATCCAGTTTTATTAATTATCTCCTCAACCTTTTAGAGGAAAAAAAATCACTGGATGATGAGTGCTTCCCTTTTCTATCTTCTAAATATTCACTTTCGTTTTTGTTTTTTTTTTTGAGAGAGAGAGAGGGAGAGAGATGAATTAACTATGACATCATTCTCCAAGTAGCTATGATAAAATTACCAATTAACATTTCAACCATAAGCGGTCACCCATTTGTGTTATAGCGATGCTCCAGCCTCATTAGGGTTAAGAGTCACACAGCTAAACTGACAACAACTTCTCTACACAATAAGCCGTCTATTTATACTGCTTGACGATCGTTGGACGACCAACTGACACGGCAATGTCCCTGACAGTTTATCAGTAGACCTATGGAGTCAACGACACACTACAGAGTATGTCAGCCGTAGGCAGTGATGATACATGAGACAACCCGAGACATTCCAATATAGTGGAATGACACTGTGTGAGCGAGTGTGTAGTATGTGCTAAAGTTGTGTGTCCCGATCTCACGGCTAGGACAGCCTGCGCATACTGTGTGTCAAAGCGTGAGATCGTGAGAACTGCTACGCCGTGGAAGTCAGAGGAAATAAACTTACCTAATAGAAACTATCATTTTCTATCACTGACTATTTACTATCACTATACCCGATTGACCTCTTTTCAGAGACGCCCTATTCGAGTTTGCGTGTATGCCAAGAGAACGGAGCTGATTGGGGAACACAGCGGTTACTCAAGAGAAGCTGTATAAGACGTGTCTCCCATGCTTGGGTACGTTTTTATGGGGATTTCTGAGATTTAACCTATCTCATTTTGACGTGAATTGTTTCGGACTCTTCGGATACGGGTGCAAAAGACGGAAAAAGAACATCAGGGAGCATAGAAGAGGCACAAGATTCGAATTATCTTAATAGCAAATCAACTGAATTGTGCAATTTCAAAATCTCTGGACACAGAGCAAGGAAAGAAGAGAATAGACACGATCCACGGAACAGTTCAAGACCAGTGTTGCTAATTCCCATGAAGATCTGATTTGTGGTTAAGAGAGTTCCTACCTAAAAACTGAACAACATTGATTCCCCGAGCCAGCCGGCCGCTCACCCCCCAGAGGTGGCGGAGAGCCTGCCCCGATGGCTCCAGCGGCGGAACTCGGACAACGCCACCATGCAAAACCCGCCCTACAAAATCCTCAAACTGTGTGTGCTGGGAGACCTCGGGGTCGGCAAGACCTCGCTCACCACTCGCTTTGTTACCGAACATTTTGTGGGCAAGTACAAGCCAACATACCAAGGTAAAGAGAACATATTACAATAATAGATACACGTGCTTGCATATTATTATATTACATAGTGTTATACATTGTTATTATTATTGTTATATCATTTGTTATTACATAGTGTGTCTTCGAGTCTTGTCGACATTGGCAAATCCACCCATGTCTCTTACAAATTTAGTGGACAATATCACAACCAAGATTTCTCGGGAAGCCTAACCAATTCAGTCTCGAAACATTCAGAACTCCTTGATTATAAACGAACAGTTTTGTTATTCCTGTCATTTTGTATATTTATTTATTAATTTATTTACTATTTGTTTATTCATTCATTGTATTTATATAGCATTTCGGTTATCAGACTGCTTGTTCTAGACCGCTATTTATATGGTCATTTTTGTTTGTTTGTTTGTTCTTAAACTCTTCAATGTGTAAGAGCCATTAATTAATGGAAAGAGTTCCATTTCGCGCCTTAAAATTGGTAGCGGTGTTCTTGAAGTGCTCACACTGCGGTGATGTTCTTACTCGCTCAGACTTTGAGAGCAGTCGGATTTCATTAGTTAGGCCTAAATCTGGCACTTAGAGAGAGGGAAAAACCCACCTGATACCGAGTTAGTTTAATCTGTCTATCTTAGTTTAATCTAACCCTATCTCTATGACCCAAGATGGCTATTAAAAGACTATGCCAGAATGACTTCTAAAGCAATATTCAATTCCACGGACTCCATAGTGAGACAACTAGATTAACAAAATATTGGTTATCTGTAAAAGTCTGGGGTTTTTTCCCCCTTTCTTCACGTAATCTACCGAAAAGATCATTTGCGTTCAGTCCCATTGAGCTGGGTCACATTTTGTAATATATATGTATTAATAATGATACTAGAGAGCATAGACCTCATCCCGGTACTGTATAGGCTCTAACCGCTTTTCGATCTACTGCCAGCCCGACATACCTAGAGGAGACATTCCCATGCTTTCTCAGCTTCCCGGGAAGCATACAAGACGGACGTCTGTTAGACACGCAAAATCCTCTATCAGTATCATTCACCGTCTATGGTCCGGGTATCCGTTGTAATCTGGATCGAGTCAGAAAATGTGTGTAAATCGTCTTTCCCAAGGACAACATGCTGGTCTCCGTTGGGAGTCGAATCGGGAACTCCTGATCCCGAGTCTGATTGCCCAACCAACAGACCTTCAATACCACTACATGTTATTGGAATGAAGAGGGTTAATTAAACAGTACATATTCCTCAACTCTCTTTTTAGCCTGTCACTTCCACAAGTACCTGCAGACTCCAGATGACAGCATCTACATCCAGATCTGGGACACTTCCGGTACCGAGCGCTTCCGATCTGTCAGTCCACACATTCTCAGAGACTCGCATGGCGCCTTGCTGGTCTACGACATTACTAGTATGGTGTGTGGGTATATTTGTATGTGTCTGTGTCTGTCAGTGTGTGTTTACGTATATATATGCTTTTGTTAAGTGTGATGGTATGTATATGTGAGGGATACGTTTCAATATGTGATGGTGTGTAAGTATGTGATGGTGTATTACATATCCATTTGTTCTGTCCAAGTGTATGGTGCTGAGTGGATATCGTAGTGTGGAAGATCTGCACATTTTCGTACTTTTTTTTATTTCCTCAACACGTCAGCTCGCGTACGTTACAACTTTTTTTCATCAAAACATGTTTCAATGATATTTTATTATCTAAAGATTTCAGTCTATATAAAAGTCTGCTAATGTAGATCTGTGTCAGTTATATTGGGCTGAGCTATAGCAATGTCATGCTGAACTTGATCTCCATCTATTTTAATAGAGTTTTTGTCTAGAAACCGCGATGTTTACTTCAAGTATGCAAAGATGATGCTTACAAGCCAAAAGAAAGTTCAATATTTATTTTTCTTTTTAATTTTTCTTTTCTTCGTGTATATTAGCTAACAGTTACACAGTGTTTTTGTCAAGTTTTACAATGATGTAATACCACAGACACAAAAAACAATGTAATATAATACCATAGACAATAATGTAATACCATAGATAGGAAAACAATGTAACACCATAGACAAGAAAACATTGTAACATCATGGACAAGAAAACATTGTAACACCATAGATAGGAAAACAATGTAACACCATAGACAAGAAAACATTGTAACACCATAGACAAGAAAACATTGTAACACCATAGACAAGAAAACATTGTAACACCATAGATAAGAAAACATTGTTAATCCATAATCATGAAGTTTGTC
>JBCEWB010069787.1:0-13287 GCA_039654565.1 Peronia peronii | reverse complement strand
CATCAAAAAAGTTGAAAAACAAAATGAAGAATTTTGAATTGCGTTAATAAAATAAAATTATATCGCTAGCCAAATTTCCGAGCCCGCTTGGCTCTTCGACGGGGCAATAATGAAAACATATAAAATGTAAATAGGGTATTATCATCATCATTATCATCATCATTATCAAGACTTAACGTAAATGTCTTGAAAGTGTAGACGAAGACTGCTAACAGGGGGCTTATAACTCAGTGCGTTGACGTAAACAAACAACAAACAATATGCTTAAATATACGGGAAAAGTCTTGAGAGCACCACATTTTCCAACATTCTTGATTCTTTGTCCACAAAAAAAAAAAAATCATCATTATCATCATCATCACCACCATTTATCCACAAACACCGCCCCAAGAAGGACCACAAATATGTATAATAAATACAAGAACGCACAGTAACATACACAGATAGCTTCAAAATCATAAGAGTCGACAAGTGTGATAGATAGACGGAAAGAGGTGGACGAAACAAGATATTACAAATATATGAGAAGTGACAGAAGAAGTATTTTGGTGACAAAATTGTGAAAAAGTCCAGAATTGATTCTTGCCATATTTTCCGAACACCCCCCGCCCCCCCCCCCCCCTCAATTTATTAGAAGTCATAGCCTGCAGACCTCTCTATCCATATCCTGTATCAAAATTAACTAATTTTACGTCAAGCAACGTTGCAGGAGTCCAAGAATATTGCGAAATTGTCAGCCGCCACGTTCGTTTTTATGCATGCAGCGCAGGGCCAGACGCAGTACGAGTTCACTCGGGTGTTGAAAAACAGAGGAGATGCTCACGTAATAAAGCCATTCATTGTGTAGCGGCAGAACGATAAAGTAATCTAGGGCTTCATGACCAAAGACAGTATAGCCATTATTTAGCGAAATCGAAATATTCTTCTGGTTTTGAAATATAGTTGCTTTCGATCGAAATCAACATAGTATTAAGGTTTGAAACATAGCCACTTTCAATCGAGGTCAAGACATTAATAATAAAAGTATGATTTGAGACACAGCCAATTTTGATCGAAATCAAGAAATTACTTTCTTTTTTTTTAATTAAAAAATATCCATTTCCAATAGAAAGCAACAACATTAGTGTGATTCAAAACACAGCTTTTCTGACAATGTGTGTCCAAAATAGAGATTTTAACAACAGGGACGATTTTATTCCTATCGATGAAACAGAAATATCTACAATTTCTACCGGAAAATATAACTTCATTTCCAGCAGAGGTGAATGTACGGTTTTTAATACTATAATGTTGGAGTTGCACTCAAGTACTTGTTCTTTCTTTCTCCCTCCCTCTCTCCCTTTCTCTCCCACAGTGGCGATAGAAATTGTATTATTAGACACACATCTATCACAGACTGTACCAATCAATCATGTGCCCGTCTAGGTATCTGATATTGGTTACGTGACCAGCCTCAATGCTCGGACGTAAATATCCTGTTAACAAAATTGGGGAAACACTGAGAATTCAAAGTAATGTGCTCCACAAGGAGTGTCGTAGTACATACATATATATTATACATATATATATTTAAATATCGCATTCTGGTTATTTTGTCCCGTTCTAGAGCTGATGTTACGGCAGTACTATGTTGCCTATTAAGTAATTGACATTTTTATCCTGTATTCTTTCAACAATGATTGTTATTACTTTGTGTGTGTGTGTGTGTTGTGTGTGTGTGTGTGTGTGTGTGTGTGTATGTGTGGAGAAAGAGGGGAAGGGGGAGGAGGAGGCAGGTGGAAGGATGTGATTATATAAACACAAATCAAGGCACACGACAACGGAGGATTGCTCTTTCAATTCATAGCTGTACTGAAAAAAAAAAAAAGAAAACACTCACTGAGAAAGACTATTATCATGTTATTGATAGTGTTTGATCAACCAGCTATCTTCTATTCGTTCAATGGCACATTAAATGTCACAGTATGTTTTTCTATGTCTTTTTTTTCTCATCCTGTTCTGCAATACCGGTGATCACATGATTTTTCAGATTTTAGTGTTACGATCTCTGTACGCCTTTCAACCTCCTGCGAGTGGTTATCTCTTTAGTGTAAAAGCCATCCTGATAAATATTTAGTTCACGATTTCTTGTGAATTCATGAACTCATTAATAATATAGATGACCTCTCTGTATTAACCACTAAATATTTAAATCATATTTTTTTTCAGCAAAAATTGCGTTTACCAAATAGAATAATGCGCTTGGTCTTATGACAATTTTAATGATGATGTACCTTCTTGGAGAAAAAAAAAAAATTTTAGCCGGTATGCCTTACAACCAACAGTAATTATGATCAAATACTTATTACATGAACGTTCATTTCCCTCTCTTTTCTCTACATTTTGTAGAGAAGAGAGGTTGAAAATAAAACCGCTCTTCTGATAATAAAATAGAAAGCACTATTTCAGTGAAAACTATCTCTATTACAAAGATTAGATTGCACCATGTTTCATAATAGTTGTTTTATAGAGAAATGTTATTTACCACGTTCTCTTTCTCTCTACATACCATCACCACGACCAAACGCAGTTCTACCAGCATACTTAATACTCGCCATGGCCGCCAGCTGACTAACTGCACTTCATTCCGTGTCAAATAAATCAAGTCAGACATAATTAAATTCTTTTTGAAATCTCCTTGGGGATTCTTCTTGCTTTCATCCCAATACGGAAACAATACGCGCACACACACACACGCACACATACTCATGGAAGGTATTAGAAGTAAAAACGAATGAGTGATGCACTTATTCCGCATTCCGCCTACTCTGTTTCCATCCTGAATAGCTATGCATCGCTTGCAAGGTTAGAATCAGGAGCCAAGGTTAGGAGCCATGATATAAAATCTTTATTAATCACACTAGATCAAAAATGCATGAAATTCTTCCTCATTCCTCACACCCTGACGAAGCCCGCAATAAACTCCAATTTCTTCTTCTTGCTGATCCAGATCTTGCTCTTTTTTCCTCTAATACCGGGACCTGCTTTTCTCCTGAATCAAGTAGGATCCCAAGAAGCAAAAAATAAAAGAAAAAAAAATAAATGCTGCTTTTTTAGAATATCCACTCATTTCTACGAAAATCGACCCTGATTTTTTTTCTTGTAATTTTTCCTCCCTCTCCACTCTTTGGCCTTCCTTCTTTCGCTCTGATAGATTAACCATTTGACCGGTGGTGGAGTTTTTAATCTAACCGAACGACAAATTCTTCCGAAAACGTCTCAAGTTTCTTACCACAGGCACAACTAATGTTAATCTGAGAAACTGTCTATTAAATTCTCTCAGACCAGTCGCCTATAATATGCGGAAGTTAACATCTGCCCTTGTTTGTTATGAGGATATATAGAAATATGCACCCTACAAATATATCATTACTGATAATTAAATGGTTGGGGAAAATACGTGTACGAGGGATTAAAAGAAAGGCACAGCACAGGTCAAGGACGGTAAATATTCTCCGGCAGCTTGCCATGAAGGATCAGTTTGCTAGTCAGACAGGACAAACAGAAAAACAAGTTATTGGACAGGATAGCTGAGGTGGTATAATTTCTCCATCAATAAGTAACACAGCTCACTTCTCGTCAAAACAACAGGGCCTTTCTCTGCCCAGCAGCCAGTGCGCAGTAGACTTAAAAGGAGCGAGGAAAGGGACTGAAAACTGATACCAAAGGGAGCTGCCTATACAATGGTGAGCACAAGAAACTAATTAATCAGATTCGTCCTGCTATCGACAGCAGAGAGCAATGCAAACTGCACTCACCAGCTATACTAACTACAGTGTCTGACGTGTCTGCGAAAGACATGCAATTTGCCACAAGCAGTCTCATCCAAGAGAATAAGAGAGTGATAGCACAAGGTCTGGTACTGCCTCTTATAAATTTATCCTTTTATATAAAAAAAATTATAAATAATAAAATACATTGCTCACGTAGTTCTCTTAGGTAAAAGCGGTGAGAACTGATAAGCTACTTTATATAGATAAAATAATAAAAACAAACAAACAAACAGAACAATTCAGAACTTTGAGGATTGCAAACTGAAGAATTTCTTCTCTACTTCTTTGTCTGCCTGAATCTCTGTCCAAGGTTCTAGCCCCCCCCCCCCTCCCCCCCCCCTCTCTCTCTTTCTCTCGCTCTCCCTCGTTATCCTTTTGCTATTGTTTTCTATGTGTGTGTGTGTGTGTTCCTAATGTGGTTTTCTGTTCTTCCCTTCCTCCTTTCCTGCAGATGTTTTTTGTTTTGTTTTGTTTCGTTTTTTCCCAAGCATTTCTATAAGCTATCGAACAGTTACACACATGTTGGTACATCGCACCTCACTAACTCTCTATCGACAAATGAGAGGAAATGGTGCTGAGATGAAGTTTATTTTTTCTTCAGTTATACAAATGTACCATAATCCTGTTTACTCATAGTATTATATAAGATAAGATTACAGCAATTTTTTTTTCACTGAATCTTATTCAGTTCCATCCATTCGGTTTCCAGTGAAGCTCTGAAAAACTTGTTTGAACCGACATAGATTCAGAGATGTCAAGACCTGATAAGCTATGGATGAAAACTGACTCGTTGCTGGTGTTGTTATTGGCAAAGTCAAACAGGTAGTTGTCAGGTGTTTTTTCATTTAATTTGTCGGCACCTCAGCTCCAAGTGGCGAAATGGTGAAAACTTGTCATCTAAAAGGTTGAAAAACAGTAACAATAACACAACTTTGAGTTTTGGTGGACGAATCACGATGTCTAAATCGCACTTGATGCACTCTTCAATTCTTCAGTTTACTTTAAAAAATTATGGAGGTGAGGTAGTTAGGCCAACGACTTTATTACAAAACTACTCTAAGTGTATCAGAGAGAAACTCTAACACTGTGTGAAAGGCACAGATACTGTACAATTTTCTATAATGCTGTGTGAAAGGCACAAATACTATACAATTCTCAGGTCCGAGATAGCATCTCATGATTATATTGAACCCTTTGTACGAACAACCGCCCCCGCTTGAGCACATCACTGTCATCTTCCGGAATAGGTTTCATGCACTATCAGCGCTCGGAAAGCTTTGTCGTTCTGCTGGTTGTGGAAGGCGGAGTGAGCACTTACAGACGAGATGAACATGATTATGAACGCTAGCTTCATTTACTGTGGCAACGTTAAATGTCGATCAACTGGTGTGGATCCACCTGATTGATGTTTGTGATTGCAGTCGCTGCTTGATATCGGTGAACACAAATGTGGGCCTAATGATGTCCCTTCTCTATCGAGAAAAAAATGTTGGACACTTTCCTGTCAGTTGTTATTGTTTTCTTTGTGTTATGATGCTGATTTAAGACACGCCTTCCAAACCGTGACAAACAAAGTAATCATGAACACGAAGTTTTTTTCAAGCAATTGACAAACTAAACTAAAGCAAGCCTGTGCTTGTTGGTAAAGGATTTGAGAGAAAAAAAAATCGTCCAAAAAATGTGCTCACTTGTTTTCTCCTAATCGCAACAAGTTTATTATATAACGGCGTAAAGTGAACCTTTCATGGTTTGGAAGAGAATTTCTCTGATACATGTATATCTCAGTGGATCAGAGGAAAAAAAAACAGCTCATATTGACACACGCGCAGTGCTGAAATCATGTGAGCCCTTTTAGGCTTTTGTCATCAGGGAAATTCTTCACAGACCGTCGCTTATTTTGCCTGCCGTCCAAGATAAGAAGCGGTAGACAAATTTAGCTCTATTGTCCCGAATATGTATCAGCTTTGTGATTTTGTTTATGTATGCGTTGTTTATACCTATAGCAAATCAGTATTCCGAACCGGAGGTTAAACAAACACTATTCTATTCCGTTTCTTACGGACATATATGTACATACGTTGTTTTTCTCAACTGAGCCGAGACAAAGGCATTAACATTGTGTATTCGATAATCCCTCACAGGCTCAAGTTCTTTAGACATTCCCCAGAAGAGATTTCCTGCTTTTTCTCCTTTATCTCAAAGCTTTACAGACAAAGAGAGCCAAACTCCAACAATGACGTCCGCGTAATTGTTTCTGTCGGTAGATCAGAGAACTGTGGAGAACCGCGTTAGTTGAAATCCTGGCTGTAAACGATAACCATATGACATTCCATTTAGGAAACTACCTAGAAAAACTTGTTTTTGTTTGGGTTTTTGTGAAGGGTATTCTGAAATGTGTTCTGTTGTCAATACACTGTTCCGAATGAAATAAGTTTTTAAGAATGTGTTTGCCGTGGCTAAGGAATTAGTCATTTAAATTTGTTGATTAAGATGACGCTCTACTTTCACCTTTCAGACGCCTAAGCATGGCTACCTCCGCTTGCGAATACCGGTACGTGAGAGACATAAGTATTCCGTTTTTTATGAGACACTGAGGGATGCTCAATAACGTTTTAACTGAGGGTCATCAGAAGCCATTATTATTTTTTTAATTGTATTCAATCTCGACAGCATTATGACAGAGTTTTTTGTTCAGTACTGAGCATATACTCTCAACATGGAAATTATCAACTAGTCGTCTTCCCAGAATGTTCAAATGATTACTGATAATTTTATCGATAAAGGAAAGAAAGACGGTGTAACTCATCTCACCATTGAGTTGAGAACGATAATACGAGATACTTTCAAAGCTGTAATAAATGTGAGTGTTTGTTTTTATCCACAATACTGTAATTGTTACCTTTTTTTCTGCTTAGCCTGCAATATATAAAAACCTGCAGATCCCGAACAAAATATAAACGAGTATATATATATGTCCATCTTGCTGTCTGTTTGTCTGTCTGCCTCCTGCTTGTCTGCCTGTCTGTCTGTTGTTTATCTGTCCATTTTTCTGTCTTTCATTTTTACTTCTCATGGCTGTGAGATTAACAAAGGCACGTTCAATCAGCACAAAAATATTTTTTTTTATCTTGTACAATCAGGGTCGCCCCATATTTACCTTCACATCGACTCACTCGTGTTATTCATTCGATTATATCTCTTCTTCCTCTCACCTTTTGCTCACAATTTGATTTATTCTGACATGTAGTTCACTACTGGCTTTTGTTTTCAGGCACGAGCAATATTATTCTCCTGCTTGTACATCAGCTAGACACCCAGTTACAGTGGGAACTTTAGTTCCTCGAGTGTTTCCACTGTTTTTTTTTTTGTTGGAAAGTAATACTCCTGGAAAGCTTGATTCAATCGATAACAAATCTATTCACTCTGCGGCAATTGTAGTATACTTTGAGAAATCAGCTATTATCATCACAGTCCATTTCCCCAACTATTTCGGATTTAACTTTCCACAAATAGAAAAAGACAATTTACTTCATCTTTTCATTCTCTGAAAATACATTTTCAATATTGTGTATAGCAAGACGAGGAGATGCAACTAAATAATTGCGATTTTCTCAGAACAATGTTTTCAGGAACCAATTTTTAAAATCTTTACACGACAGTGATTCAACTCAGCAGTGTTAGAGTATATATGCTTGTATCTGTGACCGGAAACCCAGATTAAGATTCCCTGCAGGCTATTTCTTTTTGTTGTAATAATCAACATCAAAGCGGCATCCCAAAACAATGATTCAGTATAGTAATACGTGACATGATTTAACTAAAAACAGCAAGACTCAGGTTTTATTACCACAAAAACTGGGATAATCGTACGGGAAGATCCCATTGACATAACATGCTGAGCATGAAATGCTGATAATGTTTTGTTCTAAGAGAGGTAAATATATTGGTGATGCTGATAGGGGCATAGCTGAACATTGTGATCGCCCTGCCAGTCACAATGGAAATGATGATACACTTGTTTTACGTACGGTATCTCAAACATCTCTGTTAGCACTGTACACATCTGCTTGAAGAGTGAAGATGGAAAAGAAGGAGGATCATTATCCTCAATTTTATCTATCACTTCAACATGAAACTGCATCGTGAGATATGAATTAGCATTTCAAAGAAAGATCTTAGTATTTAACACGCTAGAAAGGTCTCCTCCCACATATTATATACCCGCTGGGACCTATGAATGTAAAATCATATTAACCAGCAAGCATACACACACCTACTGATGCACATGCTCAAATTCTAGCGCTGTTTTAGTTAGCTGCTCCTGGTAGAGCGCTCTCTATTTCCGTGTGGTCAGCGCAATTTATGGTACTACAGTCGTGTAAAGAGGAGGAACGAGTCATATACTGCCACCAAATGCTCAAAATGAAAAGAAAACAAGGCCAGTGACCACTTGTGCAGAGAATGTCTATATTTTTCATCCCAGCCTCTTGTTTACTCGTCATTACTATCTGTTGTTGATCCAATAGCAGCCTCATGTTTCGGCCTAATATTGCGCCTTTGAGAACAAGAAATCTGCTTTCTGATTCATAACACTATTACATAGAAATACTGTCTGCTGGACTCCTACCCTGAAAAATTTGCTGTGTTTGTGGCACGGGTATGATTTATTCAAATATAACAGCGACATCATTATTTTGGCCTAAATCATACAGTAGTGAATGGCGCTGAATGGAAAACAGAAGAACGCGAGCATAACAGTGTACAATAATTACAGGCATGACAAGGTGTGGTGGGAATCGCAAGGGCTGAGGGAAAAAGTGGTATTTTGGAATGGAAGTGAGCTTATGCATTTATATTTGCTATGAGGAGGCGGTTTAAAGTATGATTATAAACATATATTCTTCTTCTTCTTTCATCTGTCCTCTTGTACCGTCTTGGGCGTCGAGGGGAGAAAGAGCTTTCGGTCTCTGGCAAGCTGGATGGCCTGGCTGGGTGGGATGTTGTGGGTCTTCAGGGTTTCTTTCACATCCTCGATCCATGTCTTTCTTGGTCTTCCTCTTGCCTTGTACCTTGATTATAACATACAATGTTTAATAATAGGGTAGAGAGATTAAATTTTTCATCTGAATGTTTGTTCCAAATTGATGTCGTAAGATTACTGATGTTTCAGAAAAGCCTACAAAACTTTCAGATGGTCTATCAGAACTGCATCAGATGATGACGCTTGTGAAGTCAGCGATCTCTGAGCTCAAACTCGGCAACGGCCATCTCCCCCTTCTAATACCTAAATGACCTCTGAATTCCTGGTTAATCGTATTTGTTTATCCATCAATGCAATACTCACTGATGACAACGTGTCTTTAAAGGAAAAGGCCATAGACATTGAAGGATGTCTTTCAGTTTTGAGGAATTCGCCCATAATGTTTAACCAGGAAAATTTGAACCATTTCTCTTCTGTTGAGAATCCAAAACATTCAAGTTTTCTGTCAGCAAAGTCAATATTTGCTGTGATGGTTTTTGAGACATGAGAGCGCTGTTTCCAGTTTTCATCTGTCAATGTTAGTCTTGTCGACAGGGCTAAAGAGAGTTACATTCTTTTTTTTTTCTTCGGCACTTCTGCTTTTACTTTCCCCAAACGCACTTCAACAATGAAATCCATGCAGGTAAAAAAAAACTTTCTGAAGTGAACAGCCAGTAACAGCTATGAGAATCAGGTGCGAGAAGAACTTGACAAAACAAGAACTCAAGAGTTATTTACGTCGTTCTCTCCCTCTTCCCTCCCCCTCTCCGTCCCTTTCCCTCCTGCCATCCCACAATGTCTTCACCAAGTGTTGCTGACATATTTGTGCACCACTGAGGTGTCAAGTGTACCCGACATTCGCCAACATTTCCAAAGCCTGGCTAGATGTGGAGCCAGGGGACAAATTTTGTCCAAACATACAGGGTAAAGCGTTTAGCGCCTGTCTAAGTATTTACACATTCCAGGATTTGGACCTGATTTAGCCCTGCGTGCATCTTTCCCCACATGCTTCCCTTCTACGACTTGTTGATTTTGGAGCTTATATTTAAGTCAAAACAAGAAATTAAACCGCTTTTTGATGTTCTTTTAAATTCTATTTCTAAATCCTTAAAAATGCATCCTCATAAACTTGTTGTCATTAAGTTCACCTCACCGCTGCTCAAAGGCATTATCAAGGACAGTCAAATTTAATTGCTAGACAGATTTTTGAGAAGAAAGAACAGAAAAAAAATTATGAGATAACTTAAAAGTAACAGTTTAATAATTGTTATTGTCAGTTTAACTCAATCAACTTTAGAGCAAGATTTGTATTTATTTATTTATTTTTATTATTTCTTGTTTATTTTTTCAACAAGAAGAAAACTTAATCTGCTATGTATGGGAAGCCACTGGTTTAGAAAAACAATCACAGTTCCAAGCTTTTAAGAACAGTGAATCGATGTTTGTAATCCCTAATCACTCTCTGTAATCAAACACGTGCAATACTAACTTTAAATGAAAGAACCGAAGGGTGGATAGAAGAAAAAAGAAGCGATCGAACGCGGACTTTTATGTGCGGAGACAAGGACAGTCGTTTTCTCCAAGTTTGCCTTCTTTGAGCTGAGGCTAACGCTGGCATTGACTCAGGACATTGTTTCTCAAGGCTTTTGTTTTATCTGAGGTCGATGGGCGTGCTTCATAGAAGGAATGTGGCATGAAGCTTCCAACAGCTTTGATATTATTTGTTATTGAAATAAAGCGGTGTTTTTTCCCTTTTGTTCGGGGATTTTCAATTTGATATTTTCTTAATCTTTTTTGGTGGGATTCATGGAAGGGCAGGACAAGATGGTTGTAGTCACTGGATTTAATGATCTCTCGACTGTGCAGCCCAGGGAAGAGGTTGATGCCACACATAATTATAAATATGTCTATCTGAATTTTGTACTTAAAGTTTTCATAAATAAAAGCAAGAAAACTAGTCAGTATTATGTGATGAACGTAAATGAACTTGTCAGATCCCTGAGGATGGATAAAAGACAGGAAAGTGTCATGAGAAAGGGAAAAATCTAACATGTCTTGTAAGCCCGGGTCAGGGAATACAGTCATGAATGAATCATGTTAATGTTATTCTTCTTGTCATCGTTTTTCAGCACGCTCTTCCTCGATTCAAATTTTTTGTTTTGTTTCTGTTGATCTCAGGTGCAAAGTCATTTTTACAGCTCCGTTGATATAATCATTAACACATTACTTTCGCTATGCACTTCCTTTCTTCTTTGTCTCACATTTATTTTCTTATTTATTCTCCTTACTCCATCTTTGCGTCAACTTCCACATTCATTATCCCCTATACCATTCGTTTCCTTTCATCCGGCGTCTGCGGTCATCTTTTTTTTTCCTGTTATCTTTTTACTTTGCGGAGACGGATTTTGCTCGCCTTTTGTTTATTTTCGATCATTTTTTATCTTCAGTTTACGGAAGCGATGGATTGCATAAATCGGCGGCAACACGCTGTAATGTTGGTTTAGGAAATGGTAGGAAATGTTTTCATTTATGCTGAAGCCCCTGAAGATTGAATAAAACAACTCTCCCGCGCAATCCCACCAGAATGAACTCCTGAGGTTTCTTGGTCGATCTTCTCAGCGCAGACTGAAGATCTTTTATTCCTGTCAGCATTTTCAATATGGTTCTAAGTTGGGAACACAAGCATTTCTTACAGCTGAATTCCCAGTTAATCTATTTCTGTGTAAAAGTGTCTGCCAGTATTGCATCAGTCATTACAAGGTTCTGCTTTGTGCCTTTCTGAAAGTGACATTCACACGGGTGATTTCAGTGGAAATCAGAAGAGGAAAAAAGTAAATTCTTGGAATAACAAATTAATTTGCTGTGGAGTTGGTATGAAAGAAGACCTTATTGACCAACGAAGAAAATCATGTTAAGACATAAACCATACATGTCCTGCCGGTTATGTTTTATATACCCAGTACTGCCAAATTGTATGACGTTCAAAGATATTGTGTTTTTATTGTTGTTGTTGTTGTTGTTGTTGTTTTTTGTAAAAATTACTTATAAGTGGCATGCTATTTTCGTCAAACTTCAATGAAATAGCAAGTTAGATTAACAATGAAATGTGGCAAAGTACTTTTTGACGAGTACTGCTCTGTGCTAAGAATTATGTATAGGTGCAGTTCAATATGTAATGCGGACCCATTGTATTTTATGTGCTTGCTTTTCTGCATTTCAGGATTTTAGGACTTGCCTTTAGCAGAGTGAAACTCCGATAAAGCCTCAGATTCAATCACGACGAGACTGAAAACGTGTTTTGAAGCCTTGATGCAAAATGTTTTGTTGTTGTTATTTTTAAATTGGATGACAGAGTTTCACAAGATCCATAAGTGATAGGTCGCTTTAAACCTAACCATAAACTGAGGCAATGACAAGACTAAAAAGTCTTTAGAATGAGAATAAACGAAGTTCATGAGGCAGTTGAACCATCGATGTTTTTACATGCGAAAATTGAAAAGAGTTCTATTGATGAAAAGTTTTATGGAATATCAGATGATTCATTTTTTTTAAACTGTATTCTTTCCACCATCTCGAAGATAACACTGATATTCTGTCTATTTTCCCCGTCTCGTTTTATATCTGTATAGATTAGCTATTCTTTTTAGAACTCAGGTGCGCCAGCGAATTTGCCTTTCGTGCAATTTCGTGATATGCGCCGAAAGAAATAATTTCTTGCACAATAAGGAAGAAAATGGGATCGCGTTATACAATTCCGATGTTTTGTTACCGACAGGCTCTAAAGCTCCAGAAGAACATCTAGCTAATGCTTCATGATTTAGCACGACGTCACCAGATGCAAAATGTATTCCTCCCCTCCCCTTTCTGCCTGGATGAAAAAAAAAATGTTATTACTGTCATTTAGAGTTTATGACGACGAGTCTGACATTGTAATGTGATAAATATGGTGACTTTAGAAGCGGTAGTATGTTCACATCCCTTCACCTCTCCCCCCATCCCTCCTCCCCCCTAATCCAGGTCTTTTTTTTTCAAGAACTAGAGATATTAAGGCAGTGGGCATTCCTTGATATACAAAGTTATAGACTGTTTCAGAAATTACAATGAAATTATGTGTAATATACGGTGCCACTTTCATGAAGTGTCAGAGTTGTTTGACTGCAATCATAATTTCTTTTTTAAAATTACAGGAGAAAAAATGTTGACAAAAGACTAATACAACTTACCGATTAAATACATTTGTCAAAACAGGTGAAAATGAGAGACCATGTCAAAGCCGTTTATCGGATAAAAGAAATATTTTATCTCTTTATCTCACGTCTTTCATCCACTCTAAAAGCAGATATTTCAGTCGAAGAGAAAGAAATTCAGACGGTTCACACGTTAGATAGATAGATAGATAGATAGATAGATAGATAGATAGATAGATAGATAGATAGATAGATAGATAGATAGATA
>JBCEWB010069776.1:0-13287 GCA_039654565.1 Peronia peronii | reverse complement strand
ACGTCGGGTCTTCGCGTCCCCTATGTCCGCATCATGTCAGACTGTACCAATTTGCACCAAAATTGGCTGATTTCAGCTCTGTGGTCAGAAGAATATGCCAATTTTGATGCAAATTGGTACAGTCTGACATGATGCGGACATATGTGACGCAAAGACCCGACGTGACACATTGACCCTCCAGTCCTATAGATCAAGATCTAGATACGAAATTTAAAATGTAGTGCACTGTCAATCATTGTGTTTTTTTAAATGCAGATCTATGCATTTCTGTTCTAAATGTAAACCTCAAAAATGCAACAGTTGCAAATGAAAGTTTGAGCATGTTTGTTGATCTATGTTGGGAAAAGAAGCATTAGATCTACCTTTCTCACATTTTATCAGGCCGGGGAAATGGTGAACCTAGTAGATCTTGACATACTTTTTTTAAAATGTTGATCTGGATCTAAATTCTTATTAGGGAAAACATTTTTTTCAATAAAGAATTAGATTTACAGAAAATATCAAATAAACATTCGTATGAAGGAGAGGGGGTGGGGCGCTGTTGGGACTCTGTTGATAACATCCTAATAGATCTAGTCCTAATCATGCAGTTAATCCATCCCATAATACTGTGTAAAACAGCGCATTTGTTTTTCTTACCCATGGCACATCTAATAATGGAAATAAGAGACCCTTACCTATATAATTTCCCTGAACAGACAATTAGTATTGAAAGCTACAGATCTACTCATAAATTCTAGATCTTGTCTAGATATCTGGATCTAGGCTATAGATTTAGATCTAGACGATACACTCAAAGTTAAATTTGGTAAACTAATCGAGAATCAGAGCTGTACTTCCATCATAGCCACCTAAATCTGTGAAATAACGGTCGATATCAACTCGTCTGCTAGAAAGTGGAAAACACCTGGAAGGCAAGGGCAGGTAAATCTACTTACAACCTGAGCAGACGGTGCGCATTTCACAAACTGCACGTGAATATAGGACAAGGTAATAGCCCTAGCTAGGTAGTGTGTAGATCTAAGTCTGATACGTTGGCCATTAAATCTATAAACTTTCAAACAAATGACATCAACAATAGCCAAGTTCAATATCAACATGAGAGGCGATAGCGAAGTTACAGATTTATTCTAAAGTGCTGCAATGTCGTACTGATTTTGTTTTGTTTGTTTTAGGAAAGAAAAAAAATACAGTAATTTCCATAAATAATTTGTGACATCACGTCTGACTCGTGTTCTTGCTGTCGCCGTAATACCAGAACTAGCAAACCGGAAGCTTAAGTCATAAAAGTCTCAGTGCGAATTTACATGTAGGTAGGCCTACCCCGACATGCATTCAAATTTTTACCAGTCTTGTTATTTGTTATAAAATAATATTCGTTACACACATATATAACATATACAATTTTTTTTTTAAAGAACTACTTGTTTTGTACTTTATTATTTATCATTTTCATTCTTATCATCTTGACTGAAATCTATAACCTCACCGACGGTTCTCTGTATTCATAAACATTTTCTACTCTCATTATGATTCCTTCTCTCCTATATCACCAACCCTCATCTTTACATCCCTTCTCCTTCTCTCCTTCTCTCATCCCTAATGCTCCTTATAATTTACAGTACATACTTTAAATTTTATGCATATACCACGATAAAAAGATCATGATCACATAACACATAATAATTATAACGTAACAGTTCAACGAGGGCCAGGTCTCTTTGCCGACTAAATTGGTCAATACCGCTAGCCTGGCAGTAAAAGTACGCAATAATTGATTATCGCAAACTGAAGGCGGTATGAATGACTGATTGATTTTTCTTTTTTCCGTTGGATGCTATTGTGTGTATCGGGCTGACGGCAGACTGGCTTTTCTATAAGTTCAGCCAATTTAATTGTTGTCCTATCCCAGTGTTGTCTATTGTTGCTTCCATTCGTGTGATATCAGAGCGTGACCATCTCACGATCTTAGAACAAACAAATGAAAGGCCAGAAAAATTTATAAGTCGTGGGCCTATGTGGAAAGATCACTTGATAGGCCTACATCAGCACGGTACTGCAGTACCTACAGACAAAAGCAATATTAAAACCGGAACACTTTCACTATGTACACAGGGGCTTACAAGTAAGTGAAAAAACAATCTTTGCATTGGTTTTTAATCCTAAGACTAAGAGCAGGATTATCTCGGCTTTAAATAGATTTACATGTCTATCGGGAACGAAAGTGAGCAGGACTGAAGTTTTCTTGAAAGGTTGCCGGGATAGCAGCACTTCTGTCAAAATCTATTCTTAAAACGATTTCTTTGTTCACCACCCATAATTCTTTAAGGTGAATAACGTACACATGAGTTTTCCAATTAGTTTCGTCCGTATGAGACTTGGCTTCCCTTTCTAAGAAGCCAGGAGACTGTCGAGTCAAGCAAAAAAGCAGGTTCGAATTTTTCCCCTTCATCCGGTAGGGTTTGGTCAAAGGCCTAGGCCTAGATCTATTTCTTTCTGTCTTTTGTAGCTCATTCAACTACTATCTCTCCATCAGCAGCTGTCAATAAACCTTATGTCTGATGCTCTCTATTTTTGTCAAGATCATTATTATTAAGTTTGGGCTTGGTAAGCAGCATAAAACTGAATATTCACGATGTCTTTAACTTCCTTGTTACAGTGAGGAGCCGATACAATATTCTCTAGTACCCCATAGATTTCCTCCCACCCACCTCCTTCCCCCATCATCCTCCCAACCCTCTCCCCTTTTCCCTTCCACTCCCGCTTAGCAGACACTCAACTGCATAGAACTTATAAAAAACACAAACATACCTTCCTACAATTATTTCTCTTTCCTTATGCTGTTGCCATTATTACTATTTTCCTGTTGCGATAGTGACACACGAGAAATGGCCGACAGCGAAAAGCGAGGATTGGGGGGAGGGGGGGGGGGGGGGAAGTAGATCTAAGAGGGAGAGGGTTTGATTTCCTAGACAAGATGTTTGCATTTTGAGACAAATCTTTCAGCATTGTGGCTAGCCAAGCAGTTCCAAAACAAAACAACTCCATCTCTTGCATACTTTGTCTCTGACATTTTCAATATCAGGAAAATAAACACGAAGAATAAAACAGGACAGTGACAAAGGATGGGGTGAGGGTGGGAGCATTTAACTCCAATACTGGCAGCAGAAACTGCTGGCAAAAGGTCTAGGGTGAGAATGGGGTGGAGAGGTTTCTATGAAAATAATGATACTTGATAGTTATTCCTGTTCCAGAATTGACAGTTCAGATCTAAAGGCAGTATTCTGCCGAAGACTTTCTTGCTGAATGCTAGCCTGCAGTTCTTCGGGGCTGGGCTCGGACGTCAAGTGGAACCACCGAGTTTCAGACCAGATCGTTTCCTTGTCATTTCTACTTCTCTTGAGGTAACAGACCCTACAATCTGACGTCAATCCCTTCTCTTCTCTCTGCGCGCTCCCGTTTCTCATCTCTACACAACAAAACAGCCATTCTTCTGTTTTCCGTTCTGAAGCACAAGAGCAGGTTTGAAATTTAAAAAAAAAGAAAGAAAGGAAGAAAGAAAGAAAAGAAAACGGACGATGGGAAGTAATATTAGGAATTTAACCAGTTTAGGGTTGAGGGGAAGGGGTAGGGTGGGGCTAAGGAGGGGGGGGGAGGGAGGAGAGAAACATTTAGAACAACATTGTCGTGATCTCAGCATTTCTTTTATACAACAACCCCATCCCCTGCATATTTCAGCTCTGACGTTTCCAAGAACCAAACTTGAAAATAGGCTGAAGTAGAATTATAGGGGATAGTGGGATCCCTGACCACTCCCCCCCCCCCCCCCCCAATCATCTTTATACAGCTACAGCCTTCTTCATATTATGTTGGTTCTGAAGCACAAGAGAGGGGAGGGGAGGCATTGCGAAAAGAAGGAATTGGGCTTGAGAGAAAAGAGGAGTGGTAGAAAGACCGTTTAGAAGAACAATCTGACCTCTACATCACACTGACTCCCCATCCCTGTTCTATTCTGACGTGCAAGAAGAAAGAAAGACGAGAAAACAAACTCATCCGGTTATTGTGCTGTGGCTGTGAGTCGTTGTTTTTGCTCGACTCATATCCCACCTGAGTTCTGGCGAGCAACTTCATCACTGGGAGAACTCCAACTGAACAATGTGTTGTCCTTGACTACTGGCTCCATGGCAGAGAGACAATGGTACAGAATATTTCTCCTGAACACACCCACTCTGTTCAAATGTCTTTTTTTTTAGTCTAAATATAGCTTTATAAACAACGAGTCAACACTGCTTAGAGTGCAATTCTTAAAAAAGATAAATAAAGATCCGCCCTTTCATCGGACGGTTGCGGTCATACCTCCAAAAGTCCCGGGAGGAGGGGGTCGGGTTCGCTAACCCGCTGCGGCCGGTGGAAGCGCAAGGACAGAGAAACTGACAACAGCAGTACCAGATGTAATTGACTAACATGCGAAAATACACTGGCCTGATATCCCGATATGGCACAGCCACCAAAGATAAGCCGAAAGGGATAGAGGACCTGGATAACTGTAACCGTATCGACTGCTTCTTCTTTTCTCGTCCTCTGCACTCTCTAAACTTTCCTTTCTACGTTAATCAGCAAATAAATTAATTAAGCTTTTCTATCTGTGTGTGTAGGTGTCTTTCTGTCTGTCTCCTTCCGTCTGTCAGCCTGCCTGTCTGTCTATCTGCTCACAAGGTCGGCTTTCAAGGAGTTCCCAACGACAAAAAAAAAAAAAGGACAAAAAAAAAAAAAAGGAAAAAAGAAAGAAAGAAAGAAAAGGAAAGAGCACAATCAAAGAACTATTGTAGTATGGAATAAGGGGAAGGGGAATGGACAAGGGGAGAGGGATGATAGGGGAGGAAAACAAAGCGTTAGGACAGAAACATTCATTCAGACCCTAAATACCGACACTTTTTTTTTGGTTTGTTTTTTTTTTGTCTACCAATGTTTCCAGCACTGCCCACTTTTTAATAAAGAGTTGCAAACAAACAATTGAACCGAAAAACACAGCAGTGCACAAACAAACATGGAAAAGAAGGACGAAAAAGAGAGAGAAAGAGAAACGAACGGGAAACAATTTGAAAAGCTGAGTTAAGTTATACATCAGTTACACCCATTATTTTTATCTGACGATGCTCCTTTGTTTCTCATGATGAATTTGCCATGAGTCATTGCTTCTCATGATGAAGTTGCCCCCACATCGAACAAAAACAAAAGAATCGAAACGACATGACGCAAACAAATTATATGCGTGAGGGGAGGAGGGGCGGGGGGACTAGAAAAAAATGAATATGGCCCTTGAAGGAAGGAGCTGCCAGGTATCCCATTCTTTATTCAAAAACAGCCCATCAATCAATAAGATCGATAGCTGAACACTGTTTGAATCACAAATGAGGTCGCTATGGGGCGATTGGTCGTCAATATAACTCAGGCTCGGATCGATACTGCTTGCATTCAAAACTAAGCATTACACAATTAACCCTCTTGGCCTCCACAGAGAGAGGAGCTTGGGGCTTGTAAGAGACAGTCAATGACAGACGCAAAATGATTCAAGATCATTTAAGTGTCAAGATCCTGTATGGTGCACATTTTTTTCTAAATTGAAGTAATGGTAGGGTATGAGCTATTTTTGCTGTTGTTTTTGTTTGTTGGTTTGGGTTTGTTTGTTTATTTTTGTTATGTATGCAGCCATTCAATCATGTAAAATTGGGATTATCGGAATAATCACAAGAATTTGATGGATAAAAATTTTGAACTTTTTGAAAATATTGCCCAGACAGCGGCGACGCCGCCTACTCTTCATCTAATTTTTAACAGCTAACACTTCTTTAATGGTAAGTAACATAGACACGGGACCTTCGAAATGTATGTGCCTTTATTCAAGAAGGCTAGACGTCAGACTCCACGACATCAGAAGACAAGAAACCATTAAGTCACCCCCCCCCTCCAAAAAAAAAAAGCAGATGCTAAACTTCGCATCCCCCAGTAGGATTCGAATCCCCGGTGTCTTCACCTAGAAGCAGACATCTAACTTTTCGGCCACGCCTTCCTATAAGAACGACACTACAAAATAAAAATACACCCAAAGTCTAGTTTCGTCAATCCAAAACACTAGGAATCATATGAAGGACTTTTTTTTTTTAAATTTGAATCTGATCAAGATTTAGGAAAATATGCATTTCCATATCGCATATCCAGTAGAATAGAGGTCACCAATATCCCGGAAATCCCATGGACCCAGGACCTTGGGCTTGCTTCGGCCGTAAGTTTGCCTCACTTTCTGGCTTGACCCTGTAACGATGGGTAGGAAATTTATGACTAAAATTCTTCGCCATGAGCCTGTTGAACCTAGATCCCCTCCAAATAATAGTGTTAGTGAGTAGTGTTAATGTTATTATTATTATTATTTTGTTATTGGTGTTGAGGTTTAACGGCACATCAGCATGATCACGGCTATACTGTGTTAAACATCGTAAGACACGTTTACACGTCAAGAAGACGAGAGGAAAGAGAGCGGGACAGAAGACAGGAGCAAGGAGAGAGAGAGAGAGAAGAGATGTCACCCGTGGAACGTCGAAGATGGCATCCCATTGGAGACACCCCACCGATGGCGGGCTCTCAGTTGATAGTGTGAGAGAGGGCAATACGATGTATCTTTGAAAAAGCGGAAGACGATGTGGTGGGTGGATAAACAGAGTGGAGCTGGTGGGAGAGGGAACACTTAAAGAAAGATAATGGTCAAAAACTGCAGGTGGGAGCAAAGAACCTACTTATATACCCCGGGCCCCCGCGGAGGCAAGTAGTGCTAATGATTTTATGACGTAGGAAAACGCCTGATGTTGGGTTTTTACACGAAATCTTGTGATGTATCATAATATTACAACGTCATGTAGACGTGAATAAAGGAATGGCAGTGCTTGACGTGTATGTATAAAGGAAGGGGGGGGGGGGAGGCGAGGGGGGCAGTGAGAGGAGTATGAAGGGAGAGGGGAGGGGGCTGACGAAATACTCGTGCATTTTGACAAAATGCCTTTCTTCATTACAATTTTTATAAATTATTTCCCCATCTGTTCAAGTGTTACGTTCTATATACGTCTTTCAACCTCTTGGTGGAGGTTATCTCGAATATTCAAGTGTCATTTTCTATAATATTAAAAGACAACCTAATACAACACTTCTACATAGCTTCACATCATTCAGTGTGACATTCTAACATCTTCACAATGTGTTAAAAGAGAGAGGTCACAAAACGAAATCGCTATTTTTTCTACATGGCGCTTCTAGGGGGTGGGGGGGGGGGGGGTACTAATGTAAGTAAAAGTACGAATGATAGCAAATGGTTTGTACGTACGAAATTCCCTCCTTCCCTCCTTCTTCTTCTCTTTTTATTTTATTTTATTTTATTTCTTTATTTAAAGATGGACAAACAAGAATTAAATTTCATGCTCAGCCCGGCCCGCCCGGTGCACAAACAATGTTTACGTCACCGATTGTTCTAAATTCTAGATGACAAATTCCAAGGTATAAAACAATTCCATCACAATATCAGCATCCGGTTCCACACTCTACACTCTTAGATATTTGCATGCATATGTTGCATGCATATGACCCATGATTCCTGATTATTGTCTTTTTCTAATAGATTAATAGTGTCTATGGTTTTTCTGTGGTGCTCTTCCAATTTGGAAAAACACAGTAAACTGATGCATCCCGCTTTGTCTCATCAATGCGATAAAACGGCGGGATTTGTCTCAGCATTCATCCAAAAGCGTAAAAAAAAAGGGAACAAATAAGAATAAAACAAAACAAAACAAAATACTACTACTACTACTACTAATAATAATAATAATTTGCAGGAATCGCCGTGGCCGAGGGATTAGAAGTCTGCTCCTAGGTGGAAAACTTATGTCGCGGGTTCGAAATCAGAATTCTACCGGGGGTGGGAAAAATTAGAAGATTAGAACCTGCATTTCTTGTAGTGAACCAATGGCCTCCTGCTTTCTGAGTAGGGAAATCCCACGTCTAGTCTTCTCGGATAAGGATGAATATATTTAGGAGATCCCGTACGTAAGTTATATTATGCATATTAAAGAGCCCTTGGCAGTTAAAAATCGGACAAACGGTAGGTGGAGATGAAGCTGTCCAGGCAAAGTTTCCAAATTCCAAAGTATCTACCAACAAACATTCTTTTCATCAAACTGGGCAAGCATTTAAAGTCAAGATAATCCTACTTTCAAACATCAGCCGCAGGTAAAGATCAGCCATGATAATATGCCAGACTTCAAGGTAGACTGAGTGAACTATTTTGTAAGTGAAGTTTTGGTAGCAATTAAATAGTTTTGTAAATAAAGTTTTGACGCTCTTCTGATACCAGAGAAGTAATTAAAATAGGAGGATTCACTTTCAAAACACCTGATATAATTTTTTTTTTCGTCCAAACTAAAGATTGGATATTTCCAGAGTGTTTTTTTAATTTACGAGTTTCTGATGAAAGTGTTCAATTCCCAAAGCAAATGTAACCCTCGTCGAGCACAATATTTACATCATCAACTGTTCTAGGTGTCACGTCCCAATTCCATGGAAACATCATGGTCAAGCTAGGCAATTTTAATGGTCGAAGAACATGACGTGATAAATCATGTCTCTCAGCCACTACGTTATACAAAATTATAACTTTTATTGGTGACGAAGTTAGACTCATAACCCGGTCGATACAGACACATCTAAGTCTCAGAATTCGAACAATATAACGCAATGCTGACAAAAAGTTACAATTTTTCACAATTTGTTTATAGTCGATGCGAAGTGGAGGATCAGGATTACTGAAACATGCATTTTATTATTAAGTTCTACCTTGCTAGTCGGGCGTTGCCAAAATCACCTAACATAGTGATAAGGCACAGTCAGAGGCAGCCGCAGACGAGGTAGACAAAGGAAGAGATGAGAAGACAACGTCTGAGAGTGGACAGGAGTAAGATTGGCAGAACCCCAGAGAGCAGCAGAAGACACAGAAAGTTGGAGGAAATTACTGATCACACTTTCACAGACGCCCCCTACGGCTTCAGCAGAAATCAGGGCATTGGTGAAAAGTGAAAACATGTTGTACATTGAAATATCTAGCATGAAAAGTACTTAAGTCCGGTTTCAATGCATCTATCTCGATTTTCTTTCCCGAAGTCATGCTTACAATACTACTCTAGTCACTTCAAATTTACTTTTAATAGTGTGGAAGTTTGCGCCTTAAATTTTGACTGTTAATTGCTCACTGACTCTCTCTCTCCTTCTCTTTCTCTCCCCTCCCCCTCCTCTCTCTCTCTTTCTCTCTCTCTCTCTCTCAGTTTGTTTTACTTGGGCCGCCCGCGATCTCAGCTCAAAATATTGAAATATGACTTAACTCCTGAGGACTTCATTTTATACGTCTGTAGCATTGCACAGACAATGACAAAATGGTCTTCAAAGACATAGTACTGACCTTCAAAGGCGTTGTCCAGCACCCCCTGTCCCAGATTCTCAAAGACACGCCTCTGACTGGCGTATTGGGAGCCCGGGTTGGCTTCAGCCACGCCGTCATCTCGCATTGTGAAGCCATCGTGAGACCTGGGGTATATTAAGAAAATAGAGGAGGGGATGGAGGGGATGGGGGTGGGGTAAAAAAAAATCCATAAATAAGACAAGAAGGAGTGTTTAAGAAGCACTACAAAAAAAAAGGAAACGTGACGTTTGCGCGTTTTGCTTGAAGCTCATACCATGAAAAATTTGAAAAAAAAAATCATGGTATATGGATGGTTTTCCTTCTTTCATGATAATTTGTTCAAATGTTTACGACTAAAATTTTTTTTAAAAACTCATGTTTTTTTCCCATTCTTTCCAATGCTTATTCGACAAAATCTGGCAAAAGAGAAGTGACTAGGCTGATGTAAAACACTCCCCACTGGTACAAACTGTGGTAGAAATAACCCCTGGAGAGTTGCAAGGGGCCGGTCTGCCCAGAGACTTATCCAATATACTTTGCACTGGATTGACTTTCACAGTAACATTCACCATGGTAGGAAAGTACTTGACTTATGGTATCTTCAGGCCTAAAATGTCATTTCTTGAACACGGCCAAGTATCATCGTTGTAGAAAACACTCATTTTAAAAGGAGTGTATTATAGGATAATTCTCTATAACATCCTATGATATCCGTAAAATTATTGGAATGTTAGAGTGGGTGGAAAGTGAATAGGACGACGCGCTAATAATCACATGGAGTTAACTACCAAAAGCATATCATGGAAGCTTATATATTTAGTTAATTTGTCAGATTACGAGTGATGTCTATGATGATCATTCACTTTTCAACCAGTTTTCAATCATTCACAACACAATTCCATTTACAGTGTGCATACATTTACATCTGCAATAGAGTTATTTTGCAATGTAGTTACATTTATAATATCGATACATTTGCACTGTAGTTACATTTACAACGTAGTTACTTTTACAATACAGTTACTTTTACAATGTAATTACAATAAATAATATGTAGTTACTTTTACAATGCATTTACAATTACGATGTAGTTACTTTTACATTAAAGTTAACTTTTACAACGTTGCTATATGTCACATACAGTGTAATTACGTTTACAATATAGTTACATTTATCATGTGTTACTTTTACAATGTTGTTACATTCACACTGCATTTATGTGTTACATTAACAATACAGTTATTTCACAATGTTGTTACAGTTACAATGTAATTTCTTTCTTGTAGACAGAATTGCTCCACAGTGTGAGTACTGGGACAAGCAACTAAGCATGATGACAAAATTTTCTCCACTTTTTGTCTACGTATGTGATTGTGTGTGCGTGTGTGCACTAAACGAACCTACGGTCACTTGATGGGCAAAGCACTTACCAGTAAGAATAATCGAAGGAAAACTGAAATAAGATAAGAATAAACATGACTGTTGAGGTGTACATGTGATAGTGCATCGTTTGAAAGTTTTGTCAAAGAATAAGATTACAAAAAAAAAAAGTGAAGAATGGATGGATGGATGGATGGATGGATGGATGGATGGATGGATGGATGGATGGATGGATGGATGGATGGGTGGATGGATGGTTGAATGAATGGATACCGGATGAAAAGATACTGGATGGATGGATGGACAAATAGGTGCATCGATGGATACCGAATGGATGAATGGGTGTATGAGTGGATGGATGGATGAATGGATGGATGGACGAATTGAAGGATGGATGGATGGATGAATGGATGATAGATGGATGAGTGGGTGAATGGCTGCATGGATGAAAGGATAAATGGATGGATGGATGGATGGATAGATCAATGGATAGACGAACCGGTGGGTGAGTAAATGACTAAATGGATGGATGAATAAACAGATGAACAATCACAAGAAAGTGATTGGTAGATGGACAACATAATGTAGTCTTTACGTTATTGCTATGTTAGAAATGACAACTTACTTTCTTTGGCTCTTCACCTGTAAAAAAAAAAGACAAGAAAAGAAACAATGCTTAACTGTATTGAAAAAATAAAATAAAATAAAATTGAAAAAAAAATTGTATCCATGAAAAATCGGAAATTCCAGAAAACTTGGATTTTATCAGCCTGGCCAGGGCCTAGTAAACAAACCAGGCAGGTAATCAATAGTGCCACGGATAACAGAACAAACAATGGAGATTATGAAATCTAATATCTTTCACTTACAAAATGTTTAATTACGATTCATGATTTACGCTAATGGTGTCATTTTCACTTGTATAGTCATTCATACCTTAATTCATTCAAAACTTTTTACTCTACGTTCGCTCTCACAACTGAGAGTTTACACATTTTCTGTTTTTCTTTCTTATTATTTTTCTCATCCTCTTTTTGTTTTCATGTATAATCGTTCCCATTCGTTTGAATGCTTTCTAACTGACTGACTGACTCACTCATTTCCTTACTCACTCACTCACTCATTCATTCACTCACCTACTCACTCACTCACTCACTTACTTGCTCGCTCGCTCACGCACTCATTCACTCACTCACGTACGCACGCACTCACTCACCCACTCGCTCACGCACTCACTCATTCACTCACTCACTCATTCACTCACTCACTCACTCAATCACTCCCCCATTCACTCACTCATTCACTCACTCACTCACTCACTCACTCACTCACTCACTCACTCACTCACTCATTCATTCACTCACTCACTCAATCACTCCGGAATTCATCCAATCACATATTCACACATGTACTACTTTCACCCACTCACTATACCGCTCTCAATCTTTCTCTCCTTTTTTTTTTTTTTTTTGTTGTTGTTGTTTTCTCACTCATCCTCTGCTCTGCTCGCTCATGATTTTTTCCAGGCGATCATTCAAACAAGACAATCAATTATTCAGATTTCTGGGACAAAATAAATGCCATTTTTTAAAAATATTTTTTTCCACATCATAATACTGGGATGTCATTCTCTGTTCAGTCTTTTTCTCTCTTTCACGCTCTTTCTTCCCAATTCCATATCTATCCATCCACCCATCCATCCATGCATCCATCCATCCATCCATCCATCCATCCATCCATCCATCCATCCATCCATCCATCCATCTATGGATCCATCCATCCATCCATTCATATGCATGTGTCTTTTGTATCTGACCTGTGTACAAAAGAGCAAGCATGAGACAGGAAGACAAGCAGACAACCAGACGGAAGAAAAGACAGACAGACTGACAGCTAGAACGTCAGACAGACTGCTTGACAGACAGACAGACAGACAGACAGACAGACAGACAGACAAAGAGACAGACTGAAAAAAAAAAAAACAGAAACAGGTAGATGAAATAAACTGGTAATTTATGACCTATTTGTCGTAGAGCATCAAACCTCATTCCATTGCCTGAGTCTGTGTCCTGACCACGGTGTAAAAACTCGCTATGTAGCCAGTCTAGTTTTTTTTCTAATAGGCCTAGCTACACTAAATATCTACCCCCCCCCCCTCTCGTATCGAACACCGCACACCTTCCCTACATTCGGAGCCAGAATATCCGCAAGGCAAGAGATTACTATAATTACTAGACGAGGCTATGTCAAAAATACTACATCGCACCTTATAATATTGGTACTAGTACTATGTTATTTAGACCTCCTTGCGGTATAATCAATAGTATAAAAACCCACTGACCCATATTGCAAATAACATGCTGTGATACGTGAATGAAAGGGCTGAGGGGAGGGGGGGGGGGGGAGATGGGGCG
>JBCEWB010069765.1:0-13287 GCA_039654565.1 Peronia peronii | reverse complement strand
ACCCCCCCCCCCCCACACACACACACACACACACACTTGAATAGGTCTAGCCAACGCCAGCTACGGCGGACCGCCCGCCTGGGTCTGGCGGCACGCGAGCAGAAGCTTCTCACTCGTCGTGTCTCTGCTTTGTGCTGGCGATTGTCCATTTCTCATTTGATTTCTCTTCTCTTGCCACTTCTCTTCTCGCTGTCAAGCAATGGATCACTTCCCGAGAATCCAAGGTCAGGGTTTTGCTCGTGAGAAATGAGTACTCAGCTCGTCTCATGCCCACTCCTAGTTTTTATCTGATAGATTCCCCACTGAAGACCACTAGAGTGCCTCTTGTTTTAGAGGACAAGTGTAATACTATTTGTAAAAGGAGGAGTGTACTTCATTCCACTGGATCTAACTGTGTTTTAGATGTGTCTCTAACTTAAGACCCTTCGAAATGAATATGTTTGGAAAACTCTTAGTGAGTTGGGATTTTTTGACTCCTTTAAATTTTTTTATTTTTTAAATTTTTTTTTTTTAAAATTTAAGTTATATATTTTTTTCTATTTTCTTTATTTACTTATTCATTTCTTTTTGTTTTATTTCTTTATATCTCTGGAATAATAATAGCTGTTGATTCATTGCATTTTGATAACTGTGCAGTAATTTCTCAGTTAAAACTACTACTTCTAATTGTGCTGGGTAATTGGTTTTGTTTATTAAGACTACTGGTGGCAACTGAAGAATAATTAGCTACAAATTTAGTTGATCCCTCAGACTCTACTATTCAGTCGGTCCTATGGCATCTTCGTCTCTCATTCTACCGATTTAGTGAAACTACATTTGAGTCAATTTTGCTTTAGACATCGAATGTCGCAGCAATAATGAGGTTCATTGAACTCTCAATAACTTCAAAATAAATAAACCTATTATCACAAAATTTTGACAAGGCATATGTCATTTATATTCGCAGAGGCGTGCAAAATTTCAAAGCCGTAGGTTAATTCCAAGTATTCGTTGCTAGGGAGACAGTATGGCCATCCATTTTGCCTCTAGCAAGAATTGTGCCTTCATCTTTAATGGCGATTTTCTCGGAAGTTGCTTCTGATTTTGACAGGGGGGGGGGAGGGGGGGGGGGGTAGAGTATTGCAATAATTTTTTCACCAAATTAAAGATGAGATATCATATTTTATGGTGATATTGACAACTCAAAATTGAAAAAATGCGACTTCCGTTGAGGTTAGTGGGGCTCGCTCACATTTAGTGATTGGCCTTACCAAAATCCTAAGCAGTACATGGTTGTTGCATCCTTGGGATTCAGTTCAATAGCTCTCTGTGGATTAAATTACAATATGATAATTGCAGAGCTGTGATGTAGTTCGATACTTTTCTCAACACAAAAAACATGTTCAACCAATCAAGTAAAACACTACTGAAAATATGTATCTACATTTTATCGTATGCAGCTACGTTGATGTTTGGACTTAAAATGCATATTACTTCCCACTTTAACTTAAACTTCTATTGTGTAACTATTGGCTTGTGGGTAATGTTCACTATTGTTTTTATAATGTAGTGTTTCACCTGACAAAGATTCAAGCTGAATGACTCTATATTTACAGAACTTGTTTGGTCATAATAGGCCTAAATGATTTACTGCCACTGCTTGACTGCCAAAAAAATGACAATGTATTTTAAGTGACAAAACATAATGTTATGCTTGGGTAAACTATAAACCTCTGTGATATAACCTCCAATTACATAAAATACTAATCCCTTGTCATACCATGAAATGTTCCTTGACTTTGAAGGCATTGGCAATGCGCTGCTTTGTTCCTTCATACTCTCCTGTGTAATCCAGTAATATACCATACCACTGAAACAAGAATACAAGGAGGAATGGAAAATTCACTCTTCCTGTACTAATCACAATAAAAGTAAGGAAAAAAACAGTTACTACATAATTTCTGAATTTCTGTTGAGATTTTCTCTTGCTTATAGGCAATAGTATACTCCTATCTAACAATAATTTCTAGGGTCACACAAAGAACTCTAGATAAGAGCCTGACCACTGAGAGCTGACAGGGCTATGAGAAAAACTACAGTCGACTACACCTGAGTTGAACCCTCATGAGTCGACTTTCTTGGAACGGGTCCTGGCGCTTCTTTATTTTACTAAAAATCATACTGATGAATCGACGTCGACTCATCCGTATTCACTAATGAGTCAATCTTTTTCTCCTGTCCCGGTTCTTATAAGATCAAAGGAAAAAGCAATGCTCGAGTCGATGTTACTAATTTCAGCTTGCGCGGCACTTCATCTCAGCACATTTATGCTCCTCCCATCACGCGACAGCACGACTATAGGTTAACTTGAATTGTCAAACTGATTCACTAAACAGGACTAAATCCTCCCTCTGACTATGTGATCAGAGGCTGACCGGCCATTGTCTCCTCCTCCTTTTCACACTTCATCCACGATCTTCCCCGTCTAGCGCGGATGTTTCGTACTCATACCGCACATCCCCCTCCCCACTGCGAAAGTGTCATGCAAATTCGCGTAAGTGGGGTAGGAAGCGTAGTGTTGGTGATCGTCTTTGATGTGGGGAATTCTCCAGCCGCACTGCGGTTCACACGTGGACGTTACCCTGAGAAAACCCCGGGGAATCGGCCGTTGTTCTGCTCATCGTGGGGAACTTGCTCGCCGGACTAAAGGATGGCAAGTACTTGTCAAAAAAAAAAAATCCTCCCCGCTCCCTAATTTTTACTCGCGATTTGGCCGATTAAACCTAGACACTTTTTCACAAAGCTGTTGCAGTCAAAACGAGAACGGTGAGGTACTGCACCCTCCCCACCTCCCCCGCAGATAGATTCATCGCATGTAATGTTTCTCATCTTGAAAAAGTAATACAATGTAGGCCTACAATGTTTCATAACATGAAGCGGTGGGAGGAGTGTTGGAGGGTGACGAAGCTGCGTGCGGCGATCGTGTTGAGTTGAAAATGAATTTCAGGAGGCAGGGTTGGGAGCGGTGGACATCGTAGTTTACATGACAGTGAAACTTAAACGGCCGATGACAACGAGTCGATAATAATACATGTGTTACATTAAATTCAACCTAAAGCTTGGTCGATCTCACTGAAAAGGAATGGAAGAGATCAAATTTGATGCTCGATGAAAGAATGCTTAAGGGGAATTAACCATTATAATGCCGGACAATATGTCACTCCAAATAAGAAGTGCCTATTATTTTGTAGTTTTGTCTTTAGTGACATACGGATGAGTTGAACCTATGGATGAGTCGATCCTAATTTTCCTCTCCCACCAGCATCGACTCATCCGTATTCCACTGTATCAAGGAAACATGCAACTATTTGGAATGCAAATAGCACATTTTGAGTCTGTCAATTCATTCCCACCAGTAAATCAGATTGGAGAGAGACCAGTGTGCACATACAGAAGAATACTTTAGGTAAGCTTGTCACAGTGGGGGACTGTAGCTTGTGCAAAAAAAATGCATCACTTAACATGCTAAATTTAAATAAAAACTGCTCATATAGACAGAATCACTGAAAATGAAAGCTACCTTACCTTGTGACAAGCAAAGTTATTGTCATCCAGCTCTAAGGCCTTGGTAATGTAATCCCAGGCTTCATAAATCATTTTCTTCCTCTCCTCCCCTTCACCCATTTTTCCCTTCTCTGTAGCAGCTCTTGCCAACCTCCACAGGATCTCTGCATTGTTGTTATCTTTGAGAGGTAAAAGTAGAGAGTACGTAGCAGGGAAATCCTTGTTTTCAAACAGAACTTCAGATTCATCAATCAGTTTCTGAATTTCTGAGAAGAAACAAAATTAAATAGAACATTACTGTAATATCTCTCTGAGTGCTGAAAAAAGATCACAGAAGTAAAACATCTCTAAGACAACATGTAGAGGTACAGTGGTCTCCGCCTAAGAACCCTCCGCCTAAGAGCCCGCCTCTGCTGCAAAACGGAATTTTTCCTCTATAATTTACTCCTCTAAGAACCCTCTCCGGGCGCTCCCAAATAAAAAAATCCACCTAAGAGCCCAGTGTCGGGCCAAGACACCTGAGTACTTACGGTATAATTCCACATCATGCTGTCCACTTGAGAGAAACGCACAGTGCTAGATGTGCAGTAAAATGGGGACAGGGGTGAAGAGAATAGGTAGACAAGGGAATCGAAGTGATGGTTGATGTATGACTGCATAATCAGGCCACGTTGTTAACCCGTAACCATTTCTTTGTTTGACAACACGTGGGACAGCACCTGTGATTGGCTTTGTGGATAAAGAGGAACATGTTTAGCCTCCTGACTGGTCAGCTGTTTTGCTACTTTGGTTGGTCTGTAAACACTTGAGTTACTTGTGCGATTATCCACGGGGTAGCATAGCAATATCTTATTTTCAACAATGATACCATTATGTGAAAACTTGTATGGCGTTTAAGCGCTGGACAGTACTGATGTAATTATCCAGTGCACACCTAATATATCGACATGTAAGGGTCCAGACATTTTGTGTCGATATAAGAGAAAGTTGATATAAGAGAAACCTCTTTAAGATGGTGTTCTTTCGTTGCTGAGGTGGGTTACTACAATAACAGCAAGTAATAGTGCTGTATTTTGAGTAAGGGGATGCAACCATGCCCCTATCGAAATATTGATACATTGTACTTATTGCCCTTGATCAGAAAAAAAAATTTGATAAAATCAGCACCGTCCTTTTGTTTTTTAAACTTTTTGTTATTAATGTTATGATTGTTTGACCCATAAAAGGACCATCGGTAGATCTTGCAAGAATGCAGACGGCAGGGATTACTACTGATACAAGTGTCAGTGATTCCTAACGGTCGTATGAAACACAAGACCAATTCGCTGCACAAGTCAGACTAGATAGATCTAGACAGCACATGGGTGGATGCCTAAACGCGTCACATGTAGATCTACACAAACACACACACACAACGACCCTTTCCCCCCGCTGACAGTATGGTAGTCCAAACTAGACACAAGCCTCGTTGCTTCCCTTCCAGTGGAGCCACCAGGTCACATGTGGTTTTGTAGGTCTATTGTGCCCACCACTCCTCTCCTTCCCTGACCACCCAGCGTGACACATGGCTCGCCTCTTACTTCCAAATTCTAGTTTGAGCGAGCAAGGTGGGACGAGATTTCTTGTGCACAAAAATAAGGCCTGCACCGCTTAGTGAGTTCAATTGGAATGTTGATATAAGAGAAGCCAAAAGAAGAGGATGTCGATATAGAGGGATCTACTTACTAACAATAAAGAGGAAAAAACCCATACTTAGTAAATCATGTCAATAAAAGAGAAATGTCTTTATAAGCGATGTCGATATAAGTGGTGTGCATTGTATGCTAAAAAAGATCAGGAATTCCTAGATCTAATTATAAGACACGCACACAGGGAAGAAGACTGTACTTATTTGCACAGATAAATCTTTAACTAATAGTAATGATCAACTAATCATAGTGAAAACAATCTGTGGTAGATGGGTTGCGTAACTTTTCAATCCGCCTAAGCGCCCGCTTTTTTTGTCTCCCGACGCCCGGGTTCTTAGGAGGAGACCACTGTATTAACGAAATCACACCGCCTTCTTTAAAATATTTTCTCCAAGTTTCCTAAACCTACCCGGACTGCTGACACTGGCTGCTGCCATTGTGGGTATGATGATGGACAAAGGCACCTTTATGAAGTTATTTACAACTGGATTCTGCTGAAAAGAAATATTCAAATACTGTCATGCATACAGGTGGCTAAAATGCTGACCATTTTTTTTTTAATCAGAAAATATTTTTGGATCATTTGGTCATTACTGCACATTTGCACGTGACTGGCCAGTTAAAAAGACTATTGAATTAACAACACATACATCCTACTGAGCTTCTTTTCTTAGTCTTTAGTGGTGGCTTGCATACAAAAGAAAATGTCACTCAGCTCAAGAAGTGTCTACAATCAGCCAGCAAAAAATATTTTTTAAAAAAACAAAAAAAAAAAACCATAAAAATAATTTTTTAAAAAACATTAATCCCTCCCCCTCCAAGAAATCATTTACTAAAATGGCGAAGATTTAAAAAAAAAAAAAAATCAAAGTGCATGTTCTATAAAATCAGAAATTTAACATCTCTGAAAATACATAATTTTTACTGCTATAATGACAATGATCTTTCTCTGAAAATTCACTGAAGAACGTACATGTAATTCTATACTGACAAAAAAAATACAAGCATAGCAATATGGACAGCTAGACCAATGATTACCAAAAATTTACACTGTGTGTTTCCTTCACTACAGTTTGAATTCATACTTATAATAAAAGTACACACAAACACACAAATTTCATATCCCCTCTCCCCCAAAGGATAAAAAATAACAAAAGATTTAAGGAGGAAACCTAATATAACAGAATTGCTAGAATCAGCACTATGTTAGCTGTTATAACAGATTTCTGTTATGATCGATATGAATGTATATACAAAGAACTAAAGGAACAATAACAAACTGCCATTGCTTGATTATAGGAGACATTTTCTAATGAATAGTCTCCCATGATGATTTTCTTTTTTCTTTTTTTTTACTTTTGTGTGTTTCAGACTATAGCAATAAGGATTACATGACATAAGTTAAAGGAAGGTTACAATATTATGAATATATATAGGCCTATAGTGAAACTCTCGAATAACGACAGTCAGTGTTCTGACAAAAATTTCTTGTTAATCCCGATGTCTCGTTATTTCAGTATATTGAGAAGTAAAGGTTTTGGTCAGTGACATTTACAAGACAAAAGCATACAATTTTCATATGGGGTCGTTCCGCATTCTCAATCTCAGCAGCTGGTTGTTCACTGGTACCTTATAGTCCATGTCGGGCTTTGTGCCCAGTGTTCTGAACATAACCAGCGTTGCTGTGCCAACTCTTTTCACGTTCCACTGGTTGACCCACTGGGTTCAAACACTATATACTATGACATTTTTGACTTTGCTGTGACCTAAGCCAGTCTCCATCCTGTTGGCACTCGCAAGACCTTGTTTCGCGGCTTGGTCGGCTGAGTCATTTCCCTTGATCCCCATGTGCGCCGGTATCCACACCATACACCATCCCCACTTGACACCGGGAGGCCTCCAGGCTTGTGCAAGCATGAAGGATCTCTTCCCATATGTCCGGTCTGCTGCACTTCTGGCAGTCTCTTATGGCCTGTAGGCTGGAGAGCAAGTCTGATAGGACCAGCATCCTGTGGGGAGGGTTTTGCTCTATGTGTGCAGCGCCACCTGTATGGTAGTCATCTTCGCGGTGAAGACCGATGTGCTCTTCGTAAGGACAGACTGATCTCTTGCCACCATTTGGGACTGGCTACTCCCAATCCCACTCGATCTGTCTCATCTTTGGACTCATCTGTGTACACCTCCAGCGAGCTGCCCCCTATCTCATTTAGGTACTCTAGAGCTGATTGCTTGGATACTACCGGATCGGTATCCTTGCCGCACCTGGCTGTAAGACCGGTGTCTACCTCCGGTGCGACGGCTTCCGATAGTGGGAAGACAGCTTTGTGTCGGAGGCGTATCTGTTTGATGACCGCTTGGTCGAGATACCAGCGTATCTCCTTCAGGGTTATCTGAGACGTGGGGACCCTGCCCCCTCAGTGGTTCGTATGCCACCAGGTATGCTCATCTCAAGCACCATAAGAATGGGATGTCGGGTGTGCTTGATGCCCTGTCCTGCCAATTTGTTGATGAGTGGTCATTCATGAGTGCCCATCCTTTATGACCAAGTGTCTTCCCTTGTTTATTGATAAATTTTGTTGTTCTCTTTTGGACATAGACCTGCTTGCAACATAATGACAGTCTTGAATGCTCTATCCACGGACCATCCACTCTTCCCTCCTTTTTTTTTTTTTTACATTTTTTCAGTTGCAGTGCATGTTGCCCATCACAATTTCCTGACTCTATGACTTTCTTGGTGTAAATCCAGCATGGGATCATTTGCTGCAAGTGCGGTTTTCCTTGTTCATGTTCTGATATTGGCCATCTACATGTATTTAAGTTAGACAATCAGTCGCCCAAATAGAAAAAAAAAATGCCTATCGTGGGCTATTTAAGCAACTAGTTCCTTGTGCAGTAAGATACATGATAGCTCTCTGCAAGTGGCGGAAAGAGAATGTAACATTAGGTTACAGAGGTTGGGGATGAGATAAGGGACATGGCCTTGGGGTATGTTTTTCTGCACCTCGGCGAAAAACTTGCACATCATGGATTCAACTCCTATACGAGGATGGGAAAGACTAAAACCTATAGTTTTTTTGTAATGACTCAACCGCCCCATGATTCCTTGGAAAAAAAACCCCAATATTTAGCCTACGTAAATAAGATGCATTACAGTAAATAACACATGATAAAGAACCTTGGCAGTTCAAAATCGAATGAAGCAGAGATGCTGCTGTCCAGACAAAATCTTCAAATTCCAAATTTCTACCCACAAAATTCTCTCACAAAATGGTCACGCCAAGATAATCCTACTTTCTTAAGGTTGAAACAGAGTTTTTAATTAGGGGTTGTTCCATGGTCTTGTCATGACATCACTGAGATGATACTTGACAGGGCTGTTTGCACAATCTTGTGGATTCCATTCTTCTCAACCATATAAAACCAGGCATATAGAGTAAAGGAACCCCATGCGGCCAGTCTAATGTTGTGGCTCATATTTTTGCCATTTTTTTCTTGTCCTGATTTGATTCTGACCTTATTTGATAGAGAATTCCTTACAGATAGCAGGGAAAACCATTTATTAATGATTAGAACTGCTGATATGTGTTCAGACCAGTGCTGCTTAATTAACCCTATAACTTTCATAAAGGTACTGCATGCGATCAGGAACAGCCACAAAAGATCCCACAAAATATGTATGGGGTATTGATATCAGCACAGACTATGAGCACACAATTCCTTAAAATTTTCTGTTGTAGTTAGGTGTAAGAAGAACTAGATCTACATCTAGATCCACATCAATATGAGCTACTTCCTCTCACAAAAATTCTAGAGGTCGGTCATTTAATGAAACCTTTTTCATTAAAACTCTGATTACATTGTGAACCCTGGCAAAGATCGATGAAATTGTATGGATTACAATGATTCATACTGAGATTTCGGTTCATGTAGGGTTTGAACTTTTGCAAGATGCATGACAAAACACCTGCCTCTGTCTAATTAAGTCAGCAAGGCAAAAGGGAAAGGAAAAGTTTCCTCTCCACTGCACGAAGTCTTTATACCCTGGGCCCTCAACAGGAACATAAGTTTCAAATGAAACTGATCTGCTGAAACTTCTCACTATAATATTACAGATTGGAGAAGAAACAATGAACGTCTATTTCAAGAGCACTGATCTAGAAATGATTCACATTTTAGTCTTTGGAAAAGCACTATTTGGAAGTTAAGGCACACATTTTCGAGATAATCACCAGGAAGGAGGTTGAAAGACGAAATATAACCAAGCAACGGCACACATTACAGGACCACAAAAGCAACAGCCACAATGCACACAAGCCCATTTGAATGTGCCTTTCGCATGGTCGAAAAGGAAAGAGAGAGTAACTCAGTAACAGAAGAATGTAATTCTGAATGAAAGCTTCATTAGTGAATAACACTTCATTGATCAGCTTTTATCAAAGGCTTCAAAGAAGGCAGTGGATCAGAAATGGAAAGAAGATAGGAAAGCCAAGATGCAGGAAAGAAAAGGGCAAATGGCTAAGTTGTAAGAAGAAAAAAAAAAGAGGAGAAGAAGTAAGTTGAAGCCAGAAAAAAAGAGAAGGAAATCAACAAATTAAAATGCAAGTCAGAGATGGAGAGAAAATGCAAATAAGCTGCAGAAAAGAATCTAAAAAAAGAAGAAAAAAACAAGAAACGTGGCAGAATTGAACTCTGATGATTATACATATACAAATGTTGGAGGAAGGGCTATTCATTTTATGATGACGAGGAAGACATTGACAATGAAGATGTTCTCTCTTCTGCTGAAGGCTTTGGAGCTAAGATTTGGAATTTGAAATGAAAGATGTGGACACTGTTGTTACGCAGGATATGAATAATCACTACAGAAATTGAATCCACCAATGTGCAAAAATTTGAAGTTATCCCAATTAGAATGTTGATTGATGTACTCTCTACCATCAGCCCCTGCATCAGTGGCATTCAGCAAAACAGAGAATTCGACACAATCAGGCTGGGAGTGGGATACTGCTGATGACAATCACGTCCAAGCTGACATAAATATTTTTCGTTGTTCTAAGTGGGCATTCTTTCAACTACTACTTCCACAAATGGTTTGTTGGTGATCAGGCACAGACAAACAAACAGACATTTTTTTTTGGGGGGGGGGGGGGGGAGGGGTCTATTGGTATCTAAAAGTTCTCTTCCACTTATTTTCTGTGGAATTTCTTTTTCCCTACAAATTTCCTTTTGAGTATTTTTTGTTAAAATATTTTCAGGGGAAATTTCACGAAGGTTTAAACCCTACCCGTTCTGTGTTTTTCCTTTGTTCTATATTGCAGTGAGTTTAAGTTTGTGTTATTAAACTCCAGACCACCACCACCACCAACAATAATACTGGTAACCACCACAACCACCACCATCACCAACAGTAAGAAACAATAACAACATGCTTAAAGATAGAAAAAAAAAGTGTTTATTGTATATATATGTAGACTTCTCTTCATTGTCAATTTCTTGATGTCAAAAGGTCGATAAAAAAAAAAGAAGAAGGCTGTTAGCATAATGAACCCGTTACATTCTTCTATATGTCTTTCAACCTCCTGGTGGAGGTTATCTCGACAGTAGAGATAATGAACCCCCTGATATTCCGTGATCACATAACTTGACCTAGAGGCCACATGAAGGTCCCCTGATCGCAAAGCAGTTCCTCAGGATCATTTCTTTGAATGAGTATCCAACCAGGCAAAGTGGCTTAGAGTTGTTAAAACATAGTGGCGTTATTGCCAAATAATATGCTTCATTTGAGCCAAAAATGATAGCATGTCATCTTTGGTTTGGCTACCATTGCTGATAGTATGAGAAGTGGCCGCAGCAACAAAGAGCTCTCGATGGACAGCCAATTCAGATGGATCGTCAGCAAGTTTAGTGTTCTTTGGTTTAAGAGTCTTCAACGAGGAGAATCTGTGGAGAGTGCCTTGTCATGGCTAAATACATTATAATAACCATCTGGGGATGTTTACTGGCTCCTCGCAATCCACCAGAATTTCATTGTTTTCTCGCTCTTTGGATATGTTTTACCATCACGGTGCATTGTTTACCTCCATGAAGGCGATCTCAAGATTTTCCCCATCTAATGCATGGGGTAGATTTACTTTTTGAACATCCACTATAGTTACATACATCATTGCAAAGAAATCTGAATCCTAATGCTTTTAAGTTTAAAAGTCAGGCAAAGTATCCATCAGGCGTTCAAGTAGAAACAAATGGTGCAGTGAACTCGCCAAAGCCCACATCCAGATGCATAGCGATGGTTCGTTTGAAACCCAGTACCCCCCTATATTTGAAAAATATTGCCTGCCACAGATGTCTTCGGACAGATTGGTTCAGGCCTGGATGTCCAACCCAATACAGTTTTAGCAAAACCACAGGCTATGGTGTTTCATTGGACTATTTGACTGCTGAAGAAGACCTCCTACTAAGGGGATTGTACCGCTTCCATGTAACATGGTGAATACTGGATGAGATACATGTTCCGCTGCAACAAGACAAAACATGGCCTCCTTGGAGCAACTCATACGACCGCAGGGCATATGAAACAACTTTCTGAATGGCAATGGTTCTAGTAGCTCTGAAGATGAAGGAGAAAGTGAGGCTAGATCGAAGTCAAGCCATCTGTCCATTGCTGATCTAGATCTAGAGTCTAGAAATGTATTATAATATCTAGATCAATGTCCACACCTGGTCGATAGTAGCTGATCCAGGCCATCATTTTTTAAATTAATTCTTGTCATTCTCCATTCACTAAATTATCTTCTCTCTCCCACAAACCTCCCCAAATATATTCATTTTTGGCATTTTTCTGTGCATTTTTCTTTTCTATCTTGTTTCCCTTTGAGGAAAAAAAATTTGAGGGGAAAGGCAAATTATCTCATTTTCCCTTTGTCATTTATTTCTCACAAATCCTGTTTACATTTCCTGTTTTATTGAAATGCCATTAAATAGTACAAAAAATTTCAATGTAGTAGCATCTAGAGAGATCTAGATCTACATTTTTTTAGTGAATTTTTAAAAAGTGGGGCTGGTGGTCCTCCAGGCTTTGGTAGCAAAATGGTATGATGCTCAGTGTGTTAATCATTTTGGGTGGTCTTCAAATATGAAACGCAGGGTGATTTTGTAAAAGCTTGCTTGTTTAGTTTTTGTAGTTTAGATTTATTTGTGTTCTATGTAAAAAAAATGAAAAGTATGCCACCTACAATAAGAATTCCATTAAAAAAATTAATCATTTGCACTGAATATCAATGATTCAAAGAATGTCAGATTGAACGGTCGGCCCCCAGATATTTTCACCTCATCAGATCTGGCCCTCTTTGCAAAATTAATGTTTGGACACCCCTGGTCTATTTAGACGTAAAGTAGAGTACAAAGTCCATTTGGGCTTATTCAAAAAAAATTGTCAGTGGGGGATAGATCTAATCTAGATCTACTTCTTGCGATGATGGGTGATTACATCTGAAGGTGACAAGAAAACCGGTAGGCCTATCATGGCCCAATACTCACATAATTTAAAACAGTGGTCCACTTGAGTATGCCTGGTATGCGTTTACTAAACAACCTTGTTTTCCAAGTTGCAACCACAATTCGTATTGGAATGCGTACGGATGTCGCCATTAGAGCTTCCCGTAAAGGGAACATAATTACAATATTAACCCTTTTTTCAGTCAGCTGGGTTACTTCCCTTTGCCAAGTACAAGGGGTCTTGGACAAGCATGGCAAAGAACGAAGAAATTACCTTTTCTCTTGTTATTTGAAAAATGTGGTGCAAAAAATTATGAAAAAAATTTTCACAATAGAAAAAAATATTTTCATCATATGGTGAATTTTAAAGAATTTTCTGTTACTTATATTTATATATGAAAACATAAATACAGTATATACAACAGCTTGTACATGTATTTTGTTTGTCGCAGATCATCACTATTTGATTATATGTAGGCAAAAAAAAGGGGGGACGCAGTGGCTCTGTGGTATGGCGTCTGCTCACGGAGCAAACGGGCCGGGATCGACTCGCGGGTTCTGC
>JBCEWB010069755.1:0-13288 GCA_039654565.1 Peronia peronii | reverse complement strand
AAACATAATGGCCGAGATAGGTGCAAGAAGAAAGATATAGAAAGGTCTGACACTACAATCATGTAATTGGACAAAAAAGTGAGAAGAGCAAGCTGCATGGAGGGCTCACCCTTCCTGAGATGTTGCGGCCGTTATCTCGCCTACACCGACTCGGATGCTTCAAATTCCGCGTGCTCAGCAAGGCAGTATCAATGAGTGCTGCGGGACAAACTATTAACTATGCGAGAAGCCAGTGGGTAAAAATACGCCTTGCAGGTACTGCGGGCATGTTATCTTGCCCTATATCATTCCCAGCATCATATTTGTGGGAGGCCATACGTTTTCAACAGACCCATCCTTGCCAACAGTCATGGGGAAGGCAGGGCGTCATTTATCTTTCCCTAAGGAAACTGAATAGTTTTCCTTCACACCACTACCGATTCACCAAGGGAAATGTTATTCGAGTGTTTTGGTAACACACAAATGATTCTTGACCTGCAAGTCTTTAACACCCTTGAACATAGCATTACATTTCCTTATGGACATAACGAATATGTTCCATAACTTCTGCTGGAAAACACTGCATAGATACTCTCCATTTACTGCTTACGATAAAACTATGCCAAATGAGTAAAATTGGGAATATAAAATGCCTAATTTGAGTACATATTGTGCACTTGGATGTTGTCAAGTGAGTCTAATGTTGAACTCGTCGCTAATTTTATCCTGAACGTAAGAGTCGAATTTTTTTGTTTGTTTGTTTGTTTGTATTCTATCCTATTTCCTTGTACAAAGACAATAATATTCTAATATAAGTATCATTATTTGTCGAGGAACGACTTGTCTAAGTCAGATTCCAGTTTACTCAGTGACAGTATTTAACCAATCCATCGTATATAATATAACACAATTTTTTCTTTAAGCTATTAAGATGAGATGACACAGGCTGATTATATTCAGACGCCTCAATCCGTGAGCATAATATTAAATTTCTTCATCATGTCAAAAATATGTCATCTTTATTTGTCAGATAGGTTCGGTTAACCCATTCCTCGCGGCTCATAGAGATGACACTGGTAAGATAAAAGTGTCTAATAGATTCAAGTTTTGAGATCTTCTAGAGAGAGTCAATTGCTGCTCTCCGAGTATTAATGTAAGAGCTGACTGATGACAAGTGTGTGACAGACTACTGTTTGTGCTAAACCTCAGTGGTAGTCAGGAATTGAATATAAAACCATTCATCAGACATGACACAGGTGCTTCAGTACGCAATATGATACATACAACAGTATGGCCAGCTTGGATATAGACAGAACTTGTGATTTATAGTGACACGGAACAATTTTTGTTCTTGCTTTTCCATGTAAGTGTATGCGTTTATTGTTTTTGTTATTGTTATTGTTGTTGTCAACCCTGTTTGGCTGTTTATTTAAATATTCCACCATAAAGTCATCAACCATTTCAGCAATTCCAATGAAAACATTGGGAAATTATTACCATTTGTGTGCATGTTGTAATCCTATTCGATCACCTCAGCCACCCAAACCACTCGGTACTTTGGAAGTCAGGGAAAATCTTTGTAGTGCTTTCAGTCAAATGAGTTTACAATCCTTCTGATATAACGCTCTTCAACAGAAGCATTCCATAAACGACATCAACGAACAGAATGAGAGCATCTATTCAACAACATAAACCTAATACCTGTTCTCCTTGTTTTAATATACAGTCTTTGATGGTACCACAAAAATCCCACCCATCACTTGGGAGGAATTTGCTTTGTTTCTGCTTTTCCTGAGCAGAAGGCACTTCTTTATATATGTTTCTATATTACTTTTTTTAAAAACTACATTACTTGCACATGGAGGGTCTGTCGGAGGAGATGATAACTGAGCACGAGGAGGAGCGGTATGGTGATTGTAAGACTATCATAATCGAACTTAGCCCAAATGTCCCACATTCTTTATGTCAAAATTTCTAATTAACCAAGGTGAGCGTATGTCATTCTTCAACAATGCAAACCCTTGAGTCCACTCAAAAACAATTTAATTTTTTTCTTACGTCTGTCTTTAAATTTGACTTCAGTATGGGCCATCATTTCTCGATCTTGTTTTCAACTTTGCAAAATCGATTGTCATTCCAAATGTGTTGCTTGACCTTTTCCTGTAAAACACTGCAACATTCAGTTCAAGGGCAAAATTGTAAGAATGGTGCTTTGACAGTTGGACAGCTTTCGGTAGCTAATGTTTCAACCGTTAAGTAAGATCCAATAAAAGTGATCATTACATTCTCCAGTCAATGTTAGAGCTCAAATAAGAGCATTATTCAATTGATTACAGAGCCATGCCCACTATTAATACTCTTATGCCTTCAGTCAGTTAGAGCTCAGATATGGTCATTGTTAAACTGACTATAGGCCCATCCTCCTCCTATTCCTCTCCTTCCCCAAAATAATGATGATATTGCTAAAAAAATATTGCAATGTGTATGTGCGTATGTGTGTGTGTGTGTGTGTGCGTGTGTGTGTGTGTTTAAACTCACAAATAATTTACGCTGTGGAATATCCTGCTTTATACAATTGTCATGAATGGCTGATAGCTAAATCCCTGATGCTGATGAGCATCTTTGTTATTCGAAGGTGGATAATCATAAAACGGCATGACAGACATCGATGTTTTCTTGCATAACGGGACTTTCAAACTTAGGGGTGAGATATGCTACAGAGATGAGCAGTCAGATGGGCCAAAGTGCTTGCACTATCCGTGTTTATAAATGGCAACGGCATTGTTGCATTATGGAAGACTTGGTGTCAGGAATGTCCATTCTGTAGAACCGGGTAGCACTTGTCTGTTTATTTATAGAAGTAGGGCGGGCTAGCACATTTTCGCCAGTTGAGTGCGTGTATAGTGGATCTCAGCAGGGGCGTAGCGGAGAACTCTTCGATTTGATCCGTAGAAGTTCGGTATGCCAATGAAACTTTTCATACTTATGACACTGGGGATTGTTTTTGACCAGCTCTATTACTCGAACGGTTGTGGAATAAGCAATACAAAGAAGAACAAAATCACACTTTCCTTTTTGTCATTTAAAAGACTGATCACTTTATATAAAATGATAAAATTATTATATTGCAATTTTAAAAAAAAAATGTCCTTATATCAAGAATTTTTCGGAATTGTTCAGAAACAGTTTCAAGCAAAAAGCGTAAAGATGATTTTCCCCTTTTTATGCAACTTTTGCAACACAACTAATGTCTGACAAAGGGAAGTAATAAGACTGGTCAACAACAATCCGCAATGCCCCAATATTTTACAAAGATAAATATTATTTGATAGTCTCAGCGAGACAGAAAGAGATCAAACTGTAACAAACACATATATATTATACTTTCTCCATATTTTTGCTAGTGCTTTCTTTTTCCTCTATGCTGCTGGTAATTTCTTTCGCAATATCTCTCCTTCTTCTTTCTTCGTTCTATCATCTTCCCTTTCTCCTTTGTTTAGTTCTCATTAAAGCTAGCTGAAGTTTCGCTCCTGAAATCAGAGATGAGGTAATGTCTTGCAAGTTCTTGAATTACTCAGGCAGCCAGGCATGGGAACTCAGTCGGTCAGGCACCCTAGTCTCCAATATCGCAACTACGGCACTTTTTTTTTTTTTTAAGGCGGAGTCTGATTGCTTATCGCAGCGTTTTTATTTTGAACCAAAACTTTGCCATACTAGATGTATTGGTAAGTGTAAACCAAGCAACTTCCACAATTACTACAGCAGAAACTATTACAACAAGAGAAATATGATTTCAAAACAACAATATGAAAGGTGAGAGAATAGTTTTTCATGTATCAATATAAAATAGCTCTCATATTTTGTCATTTTCAGTGACTACACAAAAGAAACACGATTCGCTTTGAAGGAAGCCTTTCCTGTACATTCCAGAGAAATGGGCGTGTTTAACATTTTGCAGTGTCTCTGCAGACAAAAGAATGACGTATTTGGTTAACCTTTTTCCCTCAGCAAACTTGTTTGTATTTCTATTGCTTCTATTCTTGCTAAAATTAATGGCTTCTGTTAAATGTTGAAGGAAAAAAAAACGACACACATGTATACATCACACATTGTTTGTTACATGCTAAAGTAGCGCGACTTAAGTCTTAAATTGTCCATATAATTCCACGCTAATGCCATTACTGTAAATTTTGAAGGAAATGAAAAAAAAAAATACAACGATTGTTTAATTCGGCAATTACTTTTGATCTGGTTTTGTAAATATAAAATGTAGCTGAGGCAATTGTGAAATGAGCAGAGCGAAGTGATTTCTGCTTTTGCTTCCGCTCAAAGTTATGCCCAATAAATGGTTAAAGACATAGCCCAATAAATGGTTATAGACATAGACAAGTTTAGTACAGACTATCGAAGTCCCTTAATTTTGTCACTCTGTGTGATAGGCTCAAGCGTAAAGGACATTCTTGTGGCAAGATCTTAGTCCACTCCTTATCATCGGTGCAGCCGGTTGTAAGCTTATGTTACATGGATTTGAACAACTCGTTCTTTTAAAGTCTGCAAGATATTTGGAGGAAGATACAGTTGCAATGTCATGGTGACTGGAGGAGGTGGTAATGCAATAAGAACAGTAACAGCAATAATAGTAAAAATAATAATAATAACTATAATAATTATAACAATAAGAATAATAATGATTTAAGTCAAGGACCCAAATGGGAGAGGTGTGAGGGGATCGCAAATTCATTGTGAGGTTGCTGTTCCCAAGCTTGATGCTACACCCTTTCAAGAAAAAAAAACATGACAAAATGAGGTACAGTATATAAAGATACAAAGGTAAAGTTTTGAGTAAATAATTAAACACAATCGCAAATGTGCATTTTCAGATTCTATGAATATGTTGAGGGACCATTAATTTAAATACTGTTGTTCATTTTGCATTGTTTCTCCTTGAGACCATTTTTCTCTCATTAAAAAGAAATCGAAAAATAAAATCTGCTGTTATTTCTTACCATAGCCAAATAATTTTTTTTAAAAAGATAAATAAAAAAAAGGGGGAGGAGGTGGGGAGGGGCGGGGGCGAAATGCGAAAGAAGGATGAAAGAATGGCTCCAACAATGCACTTCATCATTGTGGTGAAATAAACAGCTTGATATGAAACGGTTTTGTTGTAGGGGATGAAAGAGAACTTGCTTGATGACTTTATCACCTGGCATTGTTATCTAATGTGAGACAGAAAGACTTTTGTTTCACTTCTTCAGGACAACATTTCCTATGAAAGCAATATCACTCACACAGAGATCAAAAACTTGAATCCGGCAACTTCCGTATTTTGACAAGACGACTAAGAAAAATAAAAATTAAATTAAATAAATGGTTTTGATATTCCTTACTTCAAAAACATTAGAAGGTTTTGAAAGAAACAATCTGATGTAAATTAAAACAATACAAAACAAGTTATAAGTTTTTCCCGCCGTGCGGAAGATATTGTGGGGGAAATTCGAGTGTTGTGGGAAAAAAAAATATATCTTACACAAAGGCACATATATATCTATTTCTGCCTGCCAAGCCACCCATTTCAAATAAAACAGTTCTAATGTTTTGCTTGGGATATAATTATTCACCTGAACAAATGCACAGATTGTATTTCCTGCAGTGACAGATAAATTTCCTTGACTGCAAATGCAAACCTATTAACTTCCTCTTGTGAAAATATCTAATAAATTTAGATAATGTAAGAATGTTGTTCATGTTGCATAGGTGTTCCGAAATATTCTTTTATAAACCAGCAACAGCTAGATTTGAGTGAGGGAAGAAAGGAAGTGTACAATTTGATAAGAATTTCCGAAATGTCAAATGATAGCAACAATGCGAACGAGGTGAGGAAAATAAAAACACACCGCACAATATTGTCGGTAGATGCGCAGTCTCTTCGCTCTTCCTCTCTTTTTTACATTTATCTCGATATCTCTCTATCACTGTCTCTAGGTCCCACCATCTCTGTATCTCTCTATCATTGTTAGTGGATCATACTCTCCTGTCCTTTCTCCTTTTCTGCCAGTCATCGCTCTATTCCGTTTTGCCGAGAGCTCTTTCCTTTATTCTGCACGGTATTGTTATTGCTGTTACCATTATTCTTACTATAAAAGTTGTTCTACATTTTGTGGCATGACCTCATCACCCGTGGTTCCGCAACTGAGTCTCAGTTTTTTTGGTGTTAGCGATTATAATGAAATGCATCTAAAAAAATACGACTGGGCATTAATTTCCTTTATTCTTGTTATTGTTGTTATTTTCTCCACATGACCGTTATTGAAATATCGTTTATGATCTTGTTTGAACAGTTGCTAGCTTTGATTACAAGCTCCTTTAAATATTAACATTAAATGGGTCGTTTTGCTTTTCAGTTTATAAGGGATTACTCTAATTTATTGCTCCTTTCCAAGAGAAGATCACATAAATCGGATGCCACCTTCTCCGGGAATTGGGGTGTGACAAGCATAAACTAGTGTGCCAGGTGAAACTTTCAAGCTGACTGGGTGAGGGACGTCCCATCTACAACAGCTTAGCACAACAGGTAATTCCATTACTGATTTCCGAAATAGACCAGCGATACCGCCTGCCTGAGAAACATTGTTTGTTTCTTTGAAAGACCCACGTTTCAAACAACAGATGGATAGTGAGTATACATGGAAACAAAAATGCGAAACAACATGATAGCCAATATTTTGGTTTTCATTACCTGTGGCTATATACAAATATAAAAAAGAAAATGCACAGTATCATTAACTACCGTACATATCGTAACATAATCACACATACCGAGTCCACCTTATGTAGATTTTGATAGTAATCCCCAAAATTCTATGTACATTACTTTTTGTTTATTTGTTTTGTTTTCAGATAGAAGGGTCTTTGCACAGGCACTAGCACCGAATCAAATCCAGCGTTTCTTCCAATTTTGAGGTACGCGGATGCCTAAGGTTCTGGGACAGGCTGGATGTCGAGAGTGGAATTGACAAGTAACAGGTGAAGAGAAAAACGGAAGGAAACATGAATAGTGGGGGTTGGTTCGGTAGAAATAACACAGCTTTCTTATTTGTCACTGCTGTCATTACGATCTGCCCCGCACACAACTGTCACTAGAGTCCTGCAACGTAAATCGAACTTCCAAACTGTTCGAAGTTTTAAACAACTGTCTGATGAAACAGCCGGCATGCAATGTCAGCCACAAAAGCTGAATATACATAGAACATGACCTTCTTTTTCTTCTTCTTAGCCCTGAATTCCGTATGGGGTCATCAGGGCGTCTCTTGACAAGTTGTGCATTAAGCTTCTCCATCTGTCGCGGTTGTGGGCCTGGGCCAGGGCCAGGGCCTGGGTCTTCGCAAAATGCTCTCTCAGCTCATTCCTAATGTTGTCGACCAATCTTTCCTTCTGTCCACCTCTGCTTTGCTTCCCATCTACCATTCCTTGTTACATAGCTTTAACAAGGCCACTGGTCTTGTTGTATGTATATAATATAATCTGTACCATGACCTGTATCTTTACGGACTTGTTCTTCAAAACCCCAGAACAATTTGAAATTTGCAACAAACATGTAAAATCTTCTCAAACATAAAGGAGAGCAAGGATATGTCCACCCCTTATCTTTACCGACATTAACTACAGTCTATGGATCAACGAAGAACTCGTACTGCATCATGTATGTCATAGGGGCAGGCCTATCGTTTGATGTAAGCTGATTGGAAGAATGGATAATAAAAATAAGAACTTTATTGCAATATCAGTATTGGAATGTATTATTAGGCATACATAAATTTGCAGTACATGGCGGTATACCAAAATGAACTGAAAAACTCCGCAGAACACTCCAAAATCTCAAATATTCAGGGCTGACCGAGTTTTAAGAGGACACATTCATTCAATATCCCACAGTGTTACCAATCGTTAACCCAGACTAGTACTCAAACGTTCTTGTCGCGAACATTTACAACATCTTCTTCACTGGAAGATTGAAAGAAACGAAGGCTGTGGATTTTGCTGGCAGCTGTTTTTCCTGATAACCATATCATATTTAACTTTAAATGTCATTACTGCAAACATCTACAAGATGAACGTACTCTAGGTGGAGAATGCAACTCCAATGAACGTCTTACAAAGCAATTTCACATCTTTAATTCTAAATCTATCACAATATGCAAGGTTTTCAATGCAAGTAAGCGAACATGCGGTAGTAGATTATATTTACAGACAGCAAACAGTCTGAAAAAGCAGTTGTCACATTCTCTGTAATATTCACGCCCCTAAGTTGTCAATGAACATAAGTTACCCGTAACCAAAGAATTTTTATCATTTGAGCAACAGCTGAGCAAAGCACGAGCAAAAATAAATAAACGATTATCAACAGCTTTGAGGTCTGGGATGTTGGAAAAGTTAAGCGGATATGATCCCCTTGACTTTGAAACCAAATTCTATTCCTGTGCAAGACATGCCGCAGGCCCTAGTCTACTAGACCTGATCTAACAATCAAAAGAAAGCTATGGTAGATTAATCAAGAATTCGATCGCCCACCTGTCTCGCGTTTGTAGCCTGTTCTTCTCAGAGCTGTTATTCTGAGCTTAGATGACATTTTCTGCAGCTAAGGGATTCGCAGTGCTGGATGAGCACTGCTGTACAAGCAGGGGCGTGAGGAGTCTGTGAGCGTATGGGCCATCAGATAAATGTTACGACAATACCAGAGTAATGCCTTAGGCGTACGCTGTCCTTTTGGAATGCGTACAACTTTGTATAAACGAACAATTACCTGCGGATCAGGAAATCCGACATCTTTCACATAGTTCCCTGAAACAACGCAGATAAAAAACACATGTCGGGGGTGTGAAGCTGTTTTGCATTGAATGCCGACTAAATCTAAACTTCGGTACACCCAAGGCTGGGGGAAAGCTGTTAAATGGGCAATTGGAATGTGGAATTTCCTCATTGCCGTCAGAATCAATTTCGTTCCGCAATCCATTCAATAAATTATGAACTATTCTCACGCCTAATTCTTTCATTCTATTTTCACGCCTTTTAAGCGCCAGAACGAAACTGACAAATCAACAAAAAATTAAGACTTTAATCGCCTGATTCCTGCTGAGAGCGAACTGCTTATCTCTAAATAATCTTTCAATGAGGTGCAGAAATAATATATATACGGACCACTCTCGTTGCATGTTGACAAAGGGAAATTTTCGGTCAAAGCAGTTTTGCATTGAGAAAAACATTCCTGAAATGTCTTCCATTAGCAATTCCACATGCATGTTAATTTTACTTTGTTCTTGCACATTCTTTAAATGCATATATTACAAAGCAGCTTGTTCTGATTTGGAATGAGTACCGTGAGAAATGGTAAATCTTATTATCAATTATACTTCGATCACAGCCCTCTGTCATGACGGATTTTGATATTGTGACTATTATCTCAGCGATCAATAAATAAATGTTGAGTACTTTATCAGGAAAAAGCTACAATATGACTAAATGTCACAAACTATAATGATCATCATAAGAATTATTTCGTTCACCTGTACAGTTTGCCAATTAGACCGAAAATATGCAAAACAAGACATGAATATGTTCATCTTCATCGACCTGATACTGAAACCAAAGATTCGACGTTCAAAATATGAATCGCTGTTAACTCAACGCTTCAACCAAAGAACGAGATTGTGTTGATTTTTCATTGTGTGAAAGACATGAATTCCATCAAACTGGAAAGAATGGAATTAGCTCCAGCATCTTGGCATGCACTTTAATTCTCAAAGTCTGACAGGACGGTGACACAAGAGTGATGTCAAAACAGAAACAATTTGAAATGTGGACAGACAACATGAGATTTATGTTGCTACCTGCTTGTTTTCTTTTAAGCCTCGCGCTCATAAGAAAGACGTAAGTGAACAATAAAAGACACAGATTTGTTTATTCTGCAAATCTATTTACATGAGGAACATACTTCATGAAATTGAAGCATCAAATTTGCAGACTTGTTCTCAACTGTCTCGAGCCTAAGGTCATTCAATTTTCAGTTCATTCCATAGAATCCTTGCCTCACTCGCACAAGTTTATTGTATTCCTTCTTGCTTGAGATTTTGTGCGTATTCCAAGTTATCACACTCCGCCTAAATGGCACAACTCTTACGAAGGGTTCAGAATTTTACGAAGATGGGAAGCATTAATTTGTTCTTAAACGAAAAACTTGTGGCTTTTCTTTGATCAACATTTTGCAGAAAGATGGCTCGGCACAGAAACTCATGACGCTGTGAAACACCTCTGTAGTGTCCAGAGTTAAAGTAAGCTTTTTCAGTGAGTACATGAGTCACAAAGTGCTGAGGCATTGCATTGCAAGCAGAGACTGAATATATTCAATTTCTTTCCGAGTTTTGTAAAACAGGAATAATGCGTTGGTTAAAAGCAGATTTTTAAATTATGTCTGCCATTGTTTTCTATTTATAATAAGCATATGAAGAAGAAGGTCAGCAGTGAACACAATCATGTGGGAAGGTCCTCCAAGCAATTTATTCTTGGGGCAGCTATTTCGCTTTTCTTTTCTTTTCTATTTTCTTTTCCTTTAAGAAGACATAGTTAGGAATGAGGAACTTTCGTCATATCACACTGATTGTTTACAAAGAGAGAGAGAGAAAGAGAGAGAGAGAGAGAGAGAGAGAAATCAGGATCAATTTTCATGGCTTGACTGAAGGAATCTATTCGCAGCGTGTCAAACTCCGTGTTCCGAAATGGGCCCCCCCCCCTCCCCTCCCCCTTTTTTCAGCCTTATCCCAAAACTAGGGGATGGCTGTTTGCAAATTGATACTTAGTCCAGGAGATAAGGAGCTAAGACCAGTAGCTATAGAGCTGAAGAAATAACGCTCGAAGTCAGTGGCTGCGAATCATTGTAATAAGTCACGCCATTGTGTCGTGAAAGAAAGCAATACCTTGGGTTTTCATTCTGGTACAAAAGAGAGAAGTCGAGCCTGGCAGTACAAACTATCAACTTTCTCTTGAAGAATGGTCCAATGCCATCGGTCGAAGGTGACACGAGAGCCGCGGAAAAACTTGACCAGAATAATATAAGGGACGACATTATTCTTGGGTTGGAGTGGTCTCTCCGGATGACAAGAGAGACCTGTCGCCTGGGAACATTATTTTGATGAGCGAGGAAAGTGATTGCCGCCATTTGCGAGCATTGTGATGGAGTGTCGTGATAATGGCACAATGCTAGATACAAGCTCGGCGCCTGGAGAGATTGGAGCTCCGGCTTTATTTAAAAGATCGCCTAAATCGAGTTGTCCACACCACATAAAACAAACACGAAACCACACAAGTAACTTTCCAATCTATTCCTTCATTCTTCATGCCCATTTCGTTTTTGCTTTCCTGCTCTTAATAATTCTCATTCAGTCAGAAACAATTGTCAGATATTTTTACTGCTTGCCAGATATTACCTAAGTGCTTCAAGTATCATCACCAAGTATCTAAGCTGTCGTCCGGATTAATGTAATATTAGCAAAGAATTTGGTACTTACAATTGATTGTAAGATAAATAAATAATCAAACTGTGTTTGCATGTGTTCAATAGAACTAGAAGAGAATTCACGGCCTTCGAGGGAGATTTTTTAGATATGGGTCAAACCGATAATGCCCTGCGACTTAAAGTGTAATGGAAGCGTGCATACCTCGGTGATGGTATTTTGGATGGTTAAACTGAATGTTACTCAAAGAAAACGTGTTTGTTGTTTTGAATGCGTCATTCTATCGAACGGAGAATTCGGATCATCCACCTTTGCGAGTGTTCAATTATCATCGCCTTTTTAGAATAACGTTAACCACAAAAGGTTTTTTCTGGGTTTATGATAACAGATCGTTATTCAACAATGTTGTGTGACAACTTTCATAGGAATACATTAAGTACTTTTCGAGCCCAGAAGTCTTTTATCGGTTTTGTTGCAGATTTATAGTATAGATAATTAAGATATTATAATACTTTTAGAAAAATACTCACTAGCTGAAGCGTTTTACTATTGTGGGTATGTTCCTTAAACAGCACTTTACTTTATCAGATTGAAACAAACATGTATGATTTCTATGCGATTGTTATAAGATATATTATGGTGACTTCTTATTGTGATCAAAGTGAGTGCTAATTAGTAACTAGATGTACTGTGCGATTCAGATGTCTTTGAGAATAATCGGCCACGGGTGTAGAGAGGTATGGTAGTCCTGATCACAAGACCAAGCTCTTTTGTCCCATACCTGGACACTTTCAGTAATTTTCACGACCCGCTCTCCTGATTTACTAATCTGGCTTGAAGTAAAGGATTTAAGTTCTTTTCCGTTCCCTAAAACGCTCTACTTTAGTGGAGCGAAAGGCTTTATTCTCTTATAACTCCATTAAGAGCATTTCCCTCACAAGGGCTCGGCTAATTTGAACATGGTGACCTATTAAATTTCACATGTCCCACGTCGTAATTTTACACTTGACCATTCAGCAAGGCAAGGCTCCGAGCTTTAACTTAAACTGACAAGCCTCATCGCCAGTGACCATTATTTTTGCGTCTTTGCGTCGCACGATTTCCTCCTTTAACCGGTTCTTTCCCACAGAATTGACCAATGAGGTTAATGCAGTCCAGGTCACGTGTCCTTGTTGACAGAGCGTGCTCGAAGCCTGGACTGACGGAGGATTTTTATCTCCGCAAATAATGGCAGGGATCAGAATCAACAACTTCTGATGTTTGAGGGTCTCAAAGAATTTCGCACGTTTTGTCAGAGTATTTTAAGCACGGGAATTGTAATTCGACCTGATGTTTGATCTCTCCGTTCTTCATTCACTTCACGGCACCGTGACAGCTTGAAATTAGTTGTCAAAATGTAACTTCATGACCCTGTGGAAACCTTAGTCGCACAAAATATTCTGAGCGTATCTTAAATTATAGATTACTCAAATAAACTGACTACATGTATAGTATTCGTCCAACACCTATTTGGGGGACAATGTCACGGGTGGAAACTGTTCCACTGCATGCAGCGAGCGCTGATGATTAAAACAAACAAATAAAAAAGAATTTTTTTAAAAATAAAGCGGATTTCCTTGCTTATACAAGGTAGTGATGCAGCTGGAATTCTACCTTATCTTGTGTTACTCATTTTACATATATATATTGTATTATATTATATTATACTATATTATATTCTTCTTCTTCTTCTTTCTTTCTTTTATCCGTCCTCTTGTACCGTCTAGGGCGTCGAGGGGAGAAAGAGCTTTCGGTCTCTGGCAAGC
>JBCEWB010069744.1:0-13288 GCA_039654565.1 Peronia peronii | reverse complement strand
CACTGCGTCCCCCCCCCGGGGAGGTTACGCTGGGCTTTGTTTTGTCTTATACCAAGACCTCAACATTCCCCCCCCCCCCCTCCCCCTTTCCCCCAAGCGCTACTGCATGTGATGGGTTCTTCTCGGTCTAGCTCAGCTGTCTGTCTCAAGGGCACGAGCCAAACAGTAGGATTTCTCTTCTTGGTACCAGTCCCAGAGAGAAGTAAGGTGACTTCCCGAGCTTCTCTCTCGGTAAAAAAAAAAATGCACTGCTCGGCCTGCCTAGCGAAACACATTAATATTTTGTGTCTTGTTCAAACTTAGGCGACTTTTTAATTTCCTCGGATTAGGAAACTGTCATCGATAAATTTAGACGCGGGTCTTCATCCAAAATAACCGATAATTTTTGTATTCAGAAGCTTCAGATTCAGACGACAGAGCTATAATCGCATCATTTTTTTAATCTTTGATTGTCTGAAAGAGTTTATTTGACAGGATAGAAATCATGTCAGGCAGGAGAAGGCGATCAGGCAGATATGCAGCCAGAGGTGCTGTTCAGCAGAGATCTGTAGCTGATATTCCAAGCGCAGCACTGGCAGATGCCGGTACGTTTTTCCTTTTGTTTATCGTGAGAGTGAGAGCGTTGCAAGTTATCAAGACTTGAATCTGGATATAAGGGCAGATCTTAGGCCTAATTCATATAAATTTTCGCTGAAATGAGACTATCTTATTGATGACCCACTCTTATGCGATGTGACACAACGAAGTGTACGTTTCAGAGGCCGTATTCATGAAGTTGTCGTAACTTCAAAGGAGTTATGCGTTGGTGTAGGCTAAGGTACCCATAGGGGCGACTTGGTATAACATAACATTTAGTACGGTATTCATGAAGCCAGCCTACCTCTACCCGTACCTAAGTTGAGCGTAGTGTCTAAAACTGTGATTTGTTATGCAAAGCCGCATAACAATAGCTAATCATGAGCAACAGGGCATGCATGACAGTGCCTCCCAATCAGCTGCTGTTATTGTAGGCCTGTTATGTTCGTGCAACTAGATCACGCAAGATGCCCAGACATTGGTCAGTGATAGGTAGAAGGTAAACTAGCGGTATCTGTTATTACATTTCTAGTGGTTGGTTTGCGTTCTTGCCGATGTCAGTGATTTAAAAAAAAAAAAAGGAGAAAATAACAAAATAAAATAGAAAATAAGAAAAAAATTTTCAGAGTTAATGTAACAGAGGTGATGATGTTAGGGAAAAAAATTAACCATTTCGGTGTGACATATGTCGTAGCATTACTATTTTCAATTATAACAGACCACTTTAAAAAAAAACTAAAAAACTAACCTTCTTTGAGACCTCTCAAGCCTGCTCATAAAGTAAATTATTGTGCACTATGTAATCAGCGCATGCCAACAATGTAGATGTAGATCTCCAAAGACTGACTACGGGTGGGTAAATTACAATTATGGAAACTACTATTTCATTTATATTTTCACGTTAGCTAAACAGAGAATAGGGGAGTGGGGGAGGAAAGGAAAAAAGGGGGGGGGAGAGAGGTAGGCAGACCGATAGACAAGCGGCGAGCAAGCAGCAGTCGGCATTTTTTTCACTTTAGGGGAAGGTTAGTCAGTTACGGGAGGGTCAAGCCAGTCTTAAAGTTAAGCTATGCTTAGGGTGCTTTCCGACTAGGTGTTAGTCTACGTGCACTTCATGTATACCGTGTAGTGAGCTACGCCTTGGTGTAGCAGTTACACCTAGTCTTAGGGAGTTACGGTAACTTCATGAATACGGCCCCATATCCTCTGTCATATGTAGAGTGAGAGAGATTTCAATTATAACTGGAATTATAACTACTAGATTTAGCCTAGATCTGGTTTCAGTTTCACATTACATTTATCTAATTGATCGTTATAATGGAATATGGTTTTCACTGTTTTTCAGGAATAGATTTTGTTTGAAGTCAGTACTTTAACTATTTAATTTGGGCTGGTAAATTAGGAGGTAATTTCGGCTTCACAGGTCTAACATTTTTGTCTTTGATTTGCTGCTGCAAGTACTGGTTTTAGATAGAAGTAGAAGCCTTATATGGTTTTGATGAACATATTACATTGAAACTTAGACTCAGTGAAAATTGTATGATACTGCAAAGAAGCAGATAGATAATAATGAGCATGAATAATTATAATACATCTCAACTACTTATTGCTAACAACAATGAGTTGAGGTATGTCCAAAAAGCAGTCATTCATGTGTGGGAAAATGTGCATGGTACGTCCACGATCAGCCACCACCACTCCTTTTTCCCGTTTGATCCAATATTCCTACTACTGACCTGCATTTTGCATCTAATCTCTTGATAGACACCATAAACTGATGATTGGCAGATGACTAGCGATGAGAACCCAAGTCAGTTGTATAATTTTGCTTGTCCATGTAACAGTTAGTAACACTGAATAACATCGGTGACTTTTCTGATTGCCTCAAGAGAAGTAAAGAATGAGTGGTGATTAGCCCGCGCACATTAGGTGGGACTAAGTGCAGTAGGGAATAGTAGCTTACAGTGCGAGGGAAATTAGCCATATCACTGATGCTTCTTAGCACAGGACAGCAAAATTGGCCTAGCCTGGAAGCAGTCACAACTTCAATATAATTTATAATGAATTGTTTGATCACACCTTCTCATGGCAGCAGTGTGATATTTCATACATGGATTAATCATGACAGGACATGACTTGCAACACAAATGATTGTCAAAAACCAGTAGTGGAAGTGTAAATAGGAATCTCAGCTGTTTTTGTCTGGTGATACACCATCTTGTTGTGAATCTACTTGTTTTGTTGTGACATTGTCATCAGAATGATCTCTTAGTGAATGTTGGCTTAAATGAAAGATTTTGTTTTATAAAGAATATTTTGTGCTATTTTTTATCAGTTATTTAAAAAGTTTATTTTGAGAAATTTCATAAGTATAACCTATTAGCCTGATGAAATGTATGTACAGCGTATATTTAAACTGAACTGTTTTTATTCAAAAGGTTATCTTTGTGAGGCTTGCATATGGATGGGGCATAGTTTCACTCAGAGAGGGCATAAGGTTTGTGGAATTGCCCCTTCTCAGTCACTGCCCAGTTTCACTGATTACTGGGAGACACTGGCTTTCAAGTTGACACTAATGTTGTTAACTTGTAATAGTAGCATATAACTGGGGTAAGATCTGAGTCACGCACTCTACCATGAAAAAGCAGATTGCACTGGTGCCAGAAACCAAAGATTGTTGATTGCCTGCCTGTGATAACTGGTATAACTTGCCTCCACATTTGCAGCAGTGGAAGAATCGCACAATCTCTGCAAAGTCATAGGTCAGTTTCAGGGCTGACATGATGATAAATTTATACCCGTTTCATTGAAGCCTTTTTGGATAGTGTTTATGTGTTATGTCCTGGTTGTTGATTAAGTTTTCTTGTTTTTCTTTTAGATGGAGTAAAGACATTTTTGCAGAGTGATATATGAAGATGACTATATAGTGCCCTATAAAAAACTTTGTGTTTTGTTTTCATTTCAAATTATTCACTGGCAGATTGTAAGCTAAGCTCTCACTGTCAATAGTGTCAGTGTTTTTATGTACACTCTTATTATGTTACTGCAAACATATTGCCACAAAAATTATGACAGCAAAGATTCCACATAATGAAAAACAGATCTTTTTATTCAAGCTGCATCATTTAGGATTGATTCTAAACAAGCGTTTCTAGAAAATACAACAAAAAATAAATATAAAGTAAACAAATTCATGAATACATGAAGTATGTAATCAGGTGATTGTCAAGACACCAGACATCTGTAATTATAGTTTTTTTTCATCCTTTTTCTTTGGTATTTTTACTTATCAAAAGCTTGCATTATATATTTACTTAGAAGTATAGAAAGGAAATTTCGAAGATTTGCTAGATGAGAGTTTGTGTATGATTCTCCACTGACTGTTTTAAGGCTTGTGGCTTGTTGTTATGGGCAGGTTAAAAAAAAAAAAGATGGCTAGGCAGGCAAATAGAGCTGCAGTCTGCAAGTTTATTTATTTTCCATTAAGTTCTATTACTTTTTGCCCCAACACTCTGTGACTGCTACCTCACAAGGATACTGAAATAGTCGAAAAAAGGATAAGGATCTTTTCTTGTGCCATGGTGGCAAAGTGTGATGTGTTTCCAACTTTTGAGATAGATGTATGTGCTTTTTCCTTAAGTAAAGCTAACTAAAGACATTTACACTCATGCCAAAAAAAAATTATGGTGGTGCCATTCTCATATTATTGTAATGTAATTACAATAATGAAATTTATTAATTAATAATTAATTAATGACAATTAATGAAAAAAAATATCTATTTGTTTTGTGATAATGATATAAGCAGGAGCTTTTATAAGTCTTAAAAAGTACATTTTGATTTTATTGTGGCTTATCATTTATGTCCAAGCTTTTGTTTTAGATTAGGTTATGTGATGTACAGTTTGTTTCCCCTTGCCAAGGACATAAGGAATGTCTTTCTCTTTAGTTGAAATAAAAGGTAGATATCATAATTTGTTACTTCCAGTTGACAGTAACAATTAGTTGTCAGGAATTCCCATGCATCTTTTTCTGAGGTTCTGGAACCTATCACAAATTGCTCTATGGCTATCAGGTGTGAAAGGAGTGACCACTCCTATCTCGTCATGTATTCGACTATTTTGTCTTATGTGGTGCATGTTTCAACCATCTCTCTCTGGGCCTGATTCAGTTCTATGTTTCGGTTCAGGGAAATGTTTTACAGCAAAATTGTAGACCGAATGCTATACAGTAACATTTACCTTAGTTGTCTCATTTGCTGCTCTCTTTTAATCTGAAGTTTGATAGTCAAGTTTTTCTGAAGTTTTGTATGTTAGCACAATGATTTGGATTGGCAAAATCACAACAAACTCACATGGAGCAGCAGTGACAGACCATCATTACCAAACAAAGGAAAACCAACAATAGTAGATAAAGTCATACTGAACTTGTGAAAGGTTTTGTTTGCAAGTAATGTTATGACTAATTAACTTTGAGTTAAAATAAAGAAATCTATATGGAGAAGAAGTGTTGAATTTTTGAAAATATCCTAGAACAAGTAAATTTTTTATGTTATGATTCAGGCGTCTATTGGGCACCTGTCGTAAGTTGACATCAGGGTATTTATGAGGTCACTGACTTCCTCTTAAACATAACATAATATATTTCTCATTGTGCTGTTATATTTATGAGATGGTCTTGCTGATGCAAAACTAAGACATCTGTGATCATCTTGAATCTTGGCAGAAAAGTTATGCTTTTTTCTATAAATCGGTTTGAGTTTGTTGAGTAAGGGACTAGCTGAAGGTTCAGTAAGCAAAAGTCTGTGTCAGAACATAGTGTGTATTCTCTAAAGTAATTTATCAGGCCCAGTGGAGGGATGGTCTGGTGTGTTGTACAGACCACAAGGATGTGTCAGTCACAGTGTTTCATATAACCAGTGATGTTTTGTGCCATCATTTTACTCTATCCTCACATTCTCACCTTTTTTCTTTTGCGGGATCCAAGGAAGACAGCCCCATAATGCCAAGAGAGCATCAAAGTTTCAAATGCTTGACATTTCTTTTCTTTTTAAAAAAGATACAGTCATCCTGTATATTTGAATTCTTGCAATCATTTCATGAGATTTTGTAACATTTTCATTTTTTTGGTTTTTCATTAATTGTTGAAATGTGTATCATTTTATCTTCTTGCTCCCCTCTTCTCCCCAACTTTCTCCTCCCACCTTCTCCCTTTCATATTCAAATCTTGTTTCAAGTAGACTTCTTGCTGAAACTACTATGGCCGACCTTAAAACTTCTTTGTAAAAAAAATTTTTTTGTAATTCCAGATGCACACATGTTGTGGTTTAACATTTCTGACGTGGGTCTGTTTGTTAAGAGGCACATATGCCTACATTCTATTTAGTAACAGTTGTTTGTTATTTTGTTGTTGATATTTTTGTCATTTTTTGTCTGCTGTAGATATTGAAGTTTCTCAGAAATATCTCAAAGGTCGTAGTGTAACATTTGTTTAGGTCGATGTCATTGCATGCTTGGCTCTCCATTTTTGAGACGAGATTGACATTCAATGTCAAAGAAATGTCAACATGACATTTTGGCCAGATCACCTGTTATAGTGACAACCTCAGGAAGTCATACAGGGATACACAGATTGTCACACATTTCCTTCTCATTTCTTAGTCTCTGTCTCTCTGTCTGTCTCTCTCAAGACCCTTCTTTCTATCTCTCTTCTCCCCAATCCCTCCCCCATTTTTTTTTCTGCTGGGTGGATACATGTAGAAGAAAGAAATAGTTAGTTGAGACAAGCTGGTAGAGAATGTGAACAAATAGATTAGTAGTCAGAAAGATAGGGAGACAGACATACTGATGGATAGATGATGCTGTCTTGAAACAATAAAATTACATAGCTGTGGATGAAAAAAGTCTACTTCACAAAAACAGAACGTTATAATATCCATTTTTTACTATGCTCATCAGAGTTTTACCAAAACTCATCATAATCTAGGAATGTGGCACATGGTTATTGATTGTTGACTTCCCAACCACTGTATGCACCATGAAAAAAAAAATAATAATGCTTGCAGATGTGGTAGGTAGAAAAATGTTCAAAATCACAGATTTTTGTGGCATTGGATATGGAGATTTAAAAACATGGTTTAATTGTTAGCACTTCTACTTTAGGCTTGCAGGTGACTGATCCAGCAAAAGGATCCTCACTATTTGGCATCTATGTGTGTAAATATCTGTCACACTTCCTCGTCTGCTCATCAGTAACTGACACAATGTAGTGCCAAGTTATTTCCCATTGGACTCACAAAGCCCACAAGTTGTGGCATTGACGAGGAGTGGGGATGGGGCAAAGGGTTAGGGGAGGAGGGTTAGAAGACAGCAAAATGATGAATTAGACTTGATGTGAATGATCCTGTCTGATTGCTGATTTGTACAAGAACCGTGCTAAGACTGTGAGATTGGCAAAATGCTGGATCAAGGTCAGTATGGATAATGTTGGTCTGATCTCCGTACTCCAGCAAGAACTTTATTAACATTCTGAAATATGCAGGAAAAAATGGATCATTCACGTTATGGATCTATAGATATGCTCAACAACTTTGTTGAGGCTCGGAGACAGGCAGAATTATGGACTAATATACATAGTCAATTCATGGTCATCATGTGCATATTCATTGGTGTCTCATCTCACTAAAGCTGTGCCAGATGGTAAGGTAATCAAGGTTTCTCTCAGCCTGTCCTCTCCTTGTTGTCATCATTCATGTATAGCATACCCTGCATGTCCTCTGTCAGACACAGAAAGTAAAAAAAAAATGACACATGGAACCCCACTTACTGTAGAGCTGAAGCCTTGGAGGTCCACTGCAGTGATGCAGCCAAGACAGTGGCTTTTGCATTGAACTCTTGGGAGCACATTGAGGCTTTTTTTCCTTTTCTCATGTTTTACTTCTATTATTTCATTACTACAACATGGCGCATTGATGTTATAAAATGATATCTCTTGATACTGAGCATGCATGCTGGTTTTGATAAAATGAGGCAAAATCGTGCACAATAAGATTGTTTCTCTGAGCTGTGGCCTATTGCATGACCTATTGCCTAATGCTTCTTTTGTATAGGTTCTGCACTTCCACACAAAACTGAAAAGAAAAACAGATATTTTAGGAAAAGTAAGGTGAATAAGTGTGAATAAAAGGATCCTTCACTTTTCCTCTATTATGATGTGATTTCTGCTCATTTATTATAAGAAGTGGAAGTTCTAAGCAAGCTTCAAGGCTGCAGCGGCATTTGTCACTAGAGCGTTGCTTTATGAGTATATAGGTCTTTGTTATATTGTCACTTTCTCTTGTTACTATCTGTTGCTACATTTGTTATGTATTACAGTATTAAGCTAGCACTTACTCGTTCTTCCTATGATGAACTGTCTACAGGAGAGGAGGCACCGACGGATACATCTTTCTATCCAGGTCAAATTCCAGCCATGGGATTGCCTTCGGCGCAAGATAAGTCTTCCACAGGTTCTTTTGCTGCCAGTCAGGTAATTCATTATTGCTGCATCTCTTGTGTTTCTTGATTATGACATGGCTCTCTACTGTCTGTAGTATGTGAGACCTGCGAATTGAGCCATGTTACCCCATTTAAGTTGTTTTTAGATCACTTAGCTAGGACCTTGAGGCCTCCTATGGGTTTGCTATTGGGTAACTTAGCTGGGATCATGATGAATATGCTTTGGATAATTTAGCTGTTACTTTGAGTTTGAGATGCTCCAATTGGTTGCTTTGGATATATTACCTGGAACAATGAGTTCCAATTAACTTTGCTTTGAATATTTAAGCTGGGATCAAAGTATCTCCAACTGATTTGTTATGGATAACCCAGCTGAAACTATGGGAATCTCTGACTGGTCTATTATAAATAGCCTAGCCAAATGGGTGTTGTAGATAATTTAGCAGTAGTGGTCATTGATTCATGAGATCTTATATTAACTTGTTATGGAAAATTTACCTAGACCATGGTCTTTTTTTATCTTTTTTGATAGTTTTTGGAGCTGCTTGGTTTTGGATTACTTGATCCCTTGTAAGATCCCCTTGTGGTTTTTGTTGGATAGACTGCCCATTTTCCTCTCTAGGTCTCAGGATATTGAGTAGCTTGTTTTGAATTTAGGTAGATCTGGTGGGCTTCTTTGGATAATTTAGCTGCTTAGTTTTGGATATTTCAACTCACTGTGAGACCTCTGTTTTGTTTACTGTGGATAGACCGGTGATGTTTCCTCTTTAGACATTGAGACTTTGCACTGACTAGTTGGAATTGAACAAAGATAGCTTGGTCTTACATTCTGTATGGATTCTGAGACTCAGATCGGTCATCTTTGGTACAGATGGCCTGTTTTGATACTACTTTTTGACAGTTATGTTGGAGGTAGATAGATAAGATAAGGGCTTCTGGCTTTATCCACTAGTAATCAATGCTGACAGATGAAAGGTATGATTCTGATCTATAGTTTTGGGAAATTCATTGTAGTGGTCACAATTTCTCATGACACAGCTGATTTTGTATGTCGCACATGTAGATGCAACAAATCAGGTGTCACACAAGACTTCATTATAGAAAAACAAATTTACTGACCATGGAGTCACAGGAGTTAGCAGTTTCAGTGTCAGTGTGACTACCTCAGCACAAAAGAATTGTAGCTAAGTAGCATATTTATTAGAACAAAGTTCACTCATTTTCTTTTCCTCTGATACCAATAGTTCTATGTATGAGGAGTTTTAGCATCAGACTCACTACATCCAGTTGTGCAACTTGTAGTCTGTGGATTTTTACAAATGATCACAGAACATTTGTCTTCATTGTCTGTATTTTCTAGGCATCAGCAGTGGCCCAAGATGTCATAGAGAAAGATCAATCCTATTGGGTAAGTACGATATTTCACAATGGTCAAGTTATTCAAGTTAGATGGAAGGACGTGGTGATCATGTTGTGGGTAAATACAGTACTAGTATATCAAGGCATCAGCTTAGAAAAAAAAAAGACAGAAGAAAAAAAACAAAGCAAAAGAAAACACTCCCATTGATATCTGATGGGGCTTGGTGTAGTGATGCCAACAAAAAAGCCTCATGTTTTGGCATAAGAAGATTAAACTTTAACTCGAATCTGTGAAGAACATTTTTATACTGCTAACTTATAATTTCTGTAATAATCTTTGTCATCTGTCCTTTCTTATCTCGTCCTGTTCTGCCTGTCCTGTCATACCTTGAGCCTGGCTATCCTGATTTTTAAAATTTTTATTATTAATTTTTTTTTATGTATGTAGCCTTTCAGTCCCAATAACATAGATTTATCTTGGCTTGAAGTGCCTGCTCAGCTTGGTGCGAAGAATTTTTGTAAGTAGAGATTTGAAATTTGTCTCTGCCTATCGGTCATCCGATTTTAACTGCAAGGGTTCTTACGCATGTGTAGTGTAACGTACGCACAGGACTTCCGAAATATATGTGCCCTTGTACGGCTAGACATCGGACTTTTCTACCCAAGAAGCCAGGGGACAGCTGAGTCACTGAAACAAATGCAGGGTCTAATCTTTGAAATCATTCCCATCCTCCCGTAGGACTCAGATTTCAAACCCGTGACGTAAGTTTTTCGCAAAGGAACAGATGCCTAGCTCTTTGATGTTCTTTTCAGAGCTGTCCAGGTCTTGTCCTATCATTCATATTTTAGCACACTTCTATTTCATCATAGCTCAAATTCTCTGGTTATTTCGTTTGTTGTTTTGCCATTTTCCTGGGCTAACCTATTCCGTTCAATCATCTCCCCTGTTCTGTAGGACAAACCTCAAGCCACTGATCTGACGGAAAGTGCAGCCCAGCCAGATACTGCCACTTCTGCTGTGGATGATGATGTCCAAATGACAGGGGCTGGCGACAGTGAGAAACCCATGTTGGTGACCTCGCGCCACCCTTGTATGCTGCTGAATGAAAAGGAGTGAGTATTTGGATTTCAAATTTTAGAGAAAAACTATCTTATGTTCAGGGATGTCAAACTTCCGACTTTAGTCAGAATTCTGACTTTTTGGTCATCGCCGACTTTTCTACTTTTGGCCAATCAACTGCCGACTTTTGCTGAGTTTGCAAGGCAATCGCGGTTTTATAATATTTTGTGATACAAATCCCGCACGATGACAGCGAAACCGGAAGTACGAAAGAGTTATCTTCATATCTCATACGATAGTCGGACTGTTGTTCAGCGGCTGTTTTGAAGATTGAGATTGAAGTTCATAGTGCTTAATTCCTCACCCCGACAATATGCAGTCGAGTGGTCATGTGAGACTAAGAGGGCAGCTGTTCACGATCTAGATCTAGGAAATAGATCTAATCTAGTTATGCTTAATGATTATAATGACAGCACTGCCTGTGGGATCTTTTTAATTCTTGGAATTTCCACTAGTTGTATAATTTTATAGTTCCATCCCAGGATCTTGTGAAAACTTACAAACTTCTCAAGACAATGAAAACTAGCATGAAAATTTCCCGACTTTTTTGTGAAAACGGTTTGACATCCCTGTTATGTTGTATTTGTTAGATATTTTATAGTAGTGTTGTGTCCTAGGTATTTTTCTCCTCTGTTTGAGAGAGAATGAATGGAACACTGATGGGAGGTAACATGTAAAGACTCCCATGTGAAACAGTGTCTTTTGAAGATGCCACTTCGATGACTAAAATGTGGGACAGTTTTTCTGATCAAAGGTTGGCCCAAGGTCCATGAATGTGATTATCGAGCCTAAAAGCATCGCAGTCATTCCTGTCATTGATAGAATATCTTTTTGCTAGATGGCTGGTCATTATGTTTAGATGCAAATTTTGTAATTTAGATTGATAGTTGAATTGAATTTAGAAAAAGAATCCACAACTGGGCATATCAGACTGATAAGTCTTTCTACAATTTGATATCCAGACCAGCAGTGACATATTTTAATCTTTTTGATTCCATTGAAAGATATTTTCAAGATCAGTAGAACTGTAAAAAAATTTTGTTTCATCTTGACATACTATGTTTGACTCCATTCTTCATACCAGTGGCACATCTTTAGAAATCTTATTTTCAAAACGCAGTCATCAGTGTCATCTGTTTGAGTTTGTTTTTCCTTCAGAGTTTTGTCCAAATGATTTATGATTATAATAGCTTTACTTAATCTGTATGTATGGTTGGATATATGAAGCAAGGAAAGAGTTTATTGATTGAGAAATTTTGATGTGACATGGATGTTTTTCTGTTATCTCCCTTTGTTGACAACATATGCCATAGGTGAGGCATATTTGAATCATGTGTTTTGTGTTTCATCTGAGAAGATTTAAATGTCAGACTTCATATCTTAGAGACCAAAGATCCACAGAAATGTTTTTGTTTTTCAAAATGTATCATCATTTCAATAATTTTTGGCTTGTGTTTCAGAAAACAAGCAGTAGCCTATGAGGCAATACATGAATAATATATTGGACACACTTTAAATTAGGGAGGGAATACGTCTCATATTTTCTTTCAACAGTTCTTGTTTTTCCCACCAAAAAAGCAAGTGCTAGCCTGTGAGACAAAGAACTAGTTGGGTACACTTGAGAACAGAAAAATGTATATATCATACATTCTCTGCAAGTTGGGTGCACCTTAGAATAGGGTATACATTCTCTTTCAACAAATAGCTTTTTTCTTTTCCATCAGAAAACAAGCAGTGACCTATGAAGTGGAGAGTGAACTGGGCACACCTCAGAATCGAGAGTACATTATGTACTGCGAGGTGCAGGGACGCAGGTTTGTGGGAACTGGCAAGAGCAAGAAACTGGCCAGGGCCCAAGCGGCAGAGACAGCCCTGCTAGAGCTCTATGGCATTCGTTATGATCCCGGTAAGTCAACAGGTGTGGTGCTTCTGTCTGTCTGTCTGTCTGTCTATCTCTGTCTCATCTGTCTGTGTCTTTTTGTTTGTCTCAGTCTTTCTGTGTTTGTCTATCTGTCTGGCTGTGTGCCTTTTTGTCTTTCAGTCTGTCTATCCTCTGTTTTTTATTTTTGTTGTCAGTCTATGGTCTTTTTCTGTCCTTTTCTCCAGTGTGTATTACTAAAATCCTTTTGGTGAACAATATGGTGCTGTCTGTGTGATCTGTTTCCTGCCTTTTTTTTCCCTCTCTCTCTCTCTTTTTTTCTTATTGCCAATCTGCGTTTCGTTTCCTTTTCCTTTATGCAGTGTTTTTTTTTTTCATTAGCTTGTCTGTTTATTCATTAGCTTGTTTGACCTTTTTTTGTTTTTGCATCTGTTGTTATTAATTAACTGGTTTAATTTTCAAGCTATTTTGGGTTTAGAAACAAAGCTGTTTTTATTCTTGGTAGAAAAAAAGGGGAAAACTGTTTCCTGAGAAAGGATCAGTGGTTTTATTTTTTCCTTTCTCCTTCTACTTGTTCCTCTCTCTTCTGTTTTCTCCCCACCCTTTATCTCCCCCTTGTCCCTCTTACCTGGACATCTCCTCTGTTTCCTCCTCTGCACTCCTTTCAACCCCCCCCCCCCCACTTCTTTTTCTTTTATCCTACTTATAGAAGATGCTTTATTTTGAACAATACCTCCATTTAGAATGTCAAATCCTTCATTCTTACCTGAGAACGATTTGCCCAGATTGATGCTTGTGGTAACAGTTGATGTAAAGCAATATGTGGGGGGGGGGGGGGGGGGGGGGGGGGGGGGGGGGG
>JBCEWB010069733.1:0-13289 GCA_039654565.1 Peronia peronii | reverse complement strand
CTATCTATCTATCTATCCATCTATCCATCTATCTATCTATCTATCTATCTATCTATCTATCTATCTATCTATCTATCCATCTAGGCATCCATCCATCCATCCACCCACCCACCCATCCATTCATCCATCCATCCATCCATCCATCTCCCTACCCATCTTCTAACTGCCTACCTTGCTGTTTGTTTGTATCTGTCCGTCTGTCTGTTTGATCGTTGCCCATTGTCTGTCTATCGCATCTATCTACCTTCCTATGTACTTAAACATCTACTTAGTATCTACCTACCTATTTACCTGTCTGTCTATCTGTCTGTCTATTTGTCTTCTGTCTTTTATCTATCTGGTATCTTGATACAATGTCAGAGCTTTACCAGAAGAAAAAAGAAAAAGCTAATGATATGTTCAAACTGTTTACTGTCCCAGGTGTGTGAGGTGAGCGGTTTCTTCGCCACATGTCTAATGGTGGCGTCCATGCTGTCGTTGTGTGTGATCTCCATCGAGCGTTTCTACTGCATCGCCTTGCCCATGCACCACGCTGGACACGCCACGCCTTGTCTCTACCTTCTTATCGTCCTCCTGGTCTGGATCGTCAGCATAGGTGTGGCCATGCTGCCCTGGCTGGGGGTCAACTCTTACAGGTAAACAAACCTCTCTGGTTGGTGATTCGTGGTCACTACATCGGCATGATCTCAGAGAAAAACGCTTTCAGCAAACTTGTTCACAAATTTATCGGTAAACACCTATGGTTGGTAATGTGATAGCCGTCCACAGATGGCTGAATGGCGTAAATAGAACATAAGGTAACTTAACAGTTGGTAACTTTTAAAGGGAATATCGGTATCGTCTCAGACATGCGCTGTTAGCAAAACTAGTTCAGTCAAGCAAATTGGTTCATTTTACAGCTTTCCAGCCCCAAACGACCCTTTCAGTCTAAAAAAAAAAAAAAAGAACAAGTTCAATCACAATAGCGTTAACAGTTGCATGCGCTAAATCATTTGGCCTACTCACGCATGGAAATTGATATTTACTTAATTAACTGGTTCATTTGCCAGATTCTCCTAGGCTGGTTTCAGTTTTCATCCATACATACAAAGATGGGTAACATTTTCACCTGTAGTTTTCCATTAGTTCCCGGCACCTCCCCTCCCTCCCCCTCCCCTTCTCATTTTCTTCCTGAGAAACATAGAGAAGATGATGAGTGATTAGCCTTCGACCAAGACAATTTAAGTGTTGTTTTTATAAATATTTGTGAACGTTGAAAATGCTGAGGATAATTTTTAAAAAAAGTGGTGTCTGCCTACAGCAATTTTCATTTGATTCAGTCTGTCCACAAGACGTGCTAAGATTTATAAGATTAGAAAAGTTGCAAAAGCATAATATTTCGTAACGCCCCATTTGCTTTCTCAAATAAATAAAGGGATGACGAAGACACCTGGGCCCTTACTGAAAATATGCTCAATCTAATTATAGACAAGATCTTGTTAGATCTAATCTGTGCAGAAAAGTACGAGAATTCAAATTTTATCTGTTTCAGATCTTTATTTACACATCAGAAATGGTGATAGTTATTTGTATTTTGATCTCAATATTTCTCTTCTCAAACTATGTAATATATCAACAATGTTAACTGTGATGATTTATTCAAATCTCCATGCCATCCACAGCTATCGACAGCCTAAAAGAACTTGTTCTTTCTACTGGCAAGGAGGAAACGCCTCTGACCGAGCTTTTATCATTGTTGTCTTCGTCATTTCCTTCCTGGTGCCCTCCCTCATCCTCATTACCATGTACATCGGCATTTTCCGCGTGGCCAGGAAAGCAGCCACCACCGTGGCACCAAAACCAACGGGTTCCAAAGTCATGCCGACCCTTCACGGGGACGTCACTTCGTCACCCATTCACACATTCCACGGAAACGCACGAAATGTGTTCGTGATCACTGGAGTTCCGCCCATGCCGAATAGAATGCCAGCAATTAGTATCCAGGAGGCGTCTCCGAAATTGGGGAGTGTGTGCGAAAAGATGACAGCGACCTCAACTCGGCGTGCGTCCGGAGATGACTCGGGCATCCTGGAGGTGGACACATCGGACAAGATCTCTGTCCAGTCCGAGCCAATGGACAATGGTCAAGCCAGAGCGAATGGCAGGGGAGGTGGACATCGATGTAAGCTAAAGACGTGCAGAGACAGGAAACATACGTCTTCATTTATGTGTACCTGTAGTGAGGTGGATGGGAACCAGGATCTTAACGTTAGACCCTATACCTCAACCACCTCCGCCAGATTCTCAAACTCTGGACCTTGCTCTGCGCCAGCCAGAATAAACGCTGAGTCCTTCAAAACGGCAAGTTTGCACGCAGAAATGTCCAGAAGTCCCCGTCCCAGGTCGATGGGAATTCCCCATGGGAAGGTAACTTCCAGCCATATGAAAGCTTTCAAAACACTGATGGTTATCGTTCTTTCATACTTGTTGCTATGGGGACCGTATTTCATCTGCCAGCTTCACGGACTCACTCATCAGGAAGCAGCCTCTGGGTCTGTGGAGGTGCTAGCAATATGGCTGAGCTTCGCCAGTTACGCCGTCAATCCGTGCCTGTACGGCTGCATGAACCGGATGATTAGAGAAGAACTGAGCCACCTGCTCAAGTCTGCCTGGTTCTGCTGCTGCTTCTGCCTGTGCTGTGATACCTCCAACGATCACTGCAAGTGTCGACGGCCCTGTCAGAAACCATCAGAAGACGAGTCAGATCCGGAGCTAGGGGAGGATGGCGACGGGCCTGCAGAGAGTTTCTATCAGTTTTTACAAAGGACTCAAGCCAGTGACGTCACAGCACCTGTTATAAGCGGGAAACGGAAAAAGTCGTTAACTAATGGGGTAAATGGCATTACAATGGATGTCACCACAAGCAATGTGTCTGCGGACTACCAGAGTAATTGTGTCTTCTAACTTATTTGTTTTTTTTTTTCCGTTTCTCACTAAGTAAGCGTTTAATGAACAACAAACTTACCATGTTCTTTGATATCTTATTTAATATTTCCCAATACTCTTTCAAACTGGTTCATGGGAAAGCGAAGAACAATGTCTTGTTTTGCTGTTGATAATTTTAAAAATTAATATGCCCTGCATCCTTTCAGGATGAAAACATATATTATTTGTGCTGAACAGATCATGTTTCAGGAGCTAATGAGGCCAAATAGCCTTCCTCTGACTGTCCTCATCAAGTGATCATTCAGGATAGTAGGCCATTTGATAATTAAAAATTCCATCGCGAGCTGTTCTCATTTTCTTTTTCATTTCTTCTGTTTTCACTTGAGGTAATGTGGAGATAAATCGATAGGTTAACTTTTAAATCGGCCAAATTATGAATGTTGAAGTTTGAGAAACCATTTCCAAGTATTCTGATGACTTTTGTTCGATCATAAAAGCAAAAACCTCAACGGTGGCAAATATGCAATATTTTATTTTTCATTTGTTTACACAGATCAACGTTTTAACCGCAGCGAAGACGTTAACATATTCTCATTTAACGGCGCCTTAGCACGACTAGGGTATATTATGCCAAAAAGAATATGCAGAAGCTGTGGCACTCAATAAGGGTAAACAAATATAGAAAAATCAAATATATCTGGAACTAAATATTATAACGTCCAATTCTCTATCATTATGGCAGTGATAAGAACGTTTTCATCTGAATGTGCTGACCTTTTAAAATTCTGTAGTTAATTTATACTGCCACGCACAGGATTAGACAGCTGAGCCACTCCAGACGGTGGTCCTAACAGGACTGGAATAACTAAATAGGGTACAGCCATCGTCTCACTAGACAGATGGAGATTATCGCCAGTTTATGCGTTATTATTCATGGTTTCAGTCTTTCGGTCGGCAAAAAATTTACGTCATCTGAAATCCAATGTTGTTCTTGTTTCCTAATAATCAAAGACTGTGATGATCAAAACGTTTGCTGTTCTTGTTACTGCACTTCACGTGTTAGCACATCCGTTTAGTTGTTCAAATGAATTGTTGGCTAATGGAATGTCGGAGATATGAAATAGAGAAAGGCAGTCTTTACAGTGCAAAAAAAAGATCATATAAACTATGTGCAAGTGATCATGTGTTGGTTTTGCTTTGTTGATTACATGGCGTGGTATAAAATAAAACAACAACAACAACAGCAACAAAACAACAAAACAACAACAACAACAACAAAGAAACACAAACAAATAAACTACTACCTAGCAATGACGTGGAAATGCTTGAAAGTGACCTGAAAGATGCAACATCCTAAATCACTTTTCTTTTTTTCCCCTGAGATTTGTGCATCAGGTTGTGATGAAATAAAACAGGTTTTTGAGGAATTCTGCACTTTGAGCCTCCGCCCTCCCTCCCCAGCCCTCCAAACACACACACAATGCGGAGCACGGCGAGGGATTGCAGTAAGCGTGACATTGTTATTGATCATCAAACGCAGAGACTACAGGAAATGAGCACGGATCGTGGTCAGATTGTCGGTGTATCGGGTTCCCTACATAAGCACGGATAAGTCTTAGTATTAAGTCTTAGTTTCCGCATCTTTCAGCGTTTGTAGATCGCTATCTCAGCTGAATAATAATCTCGGGTGGCCAGGATATTAAAATTAGGCTACACGGGTAGGTTTACAATTACCAATTCTCTATGACTGAGCAATTAACACTCTTATTTTCGATTGGCAGAACTGCCACTGTATTGTCTAAATTTTAAATATCTGTGCTGTTTGAATTTGCTTTAAATTCATCAATGGCTCGTTAATTTTCACCCACTCACAAACAGTTTTACATGAATTCTACAATTATGGATCCATCTGATTTTCCTTTCTTGTCTTTTAAAGTCTATGTTCTATTTAGGTTTGTCTATCAAAATTACATTTGTCCACCTTTCTCCATACCATGTATACATTAAAATATAGACACTATATGAGCAGTATTTAAACTACACATACCAGATTTTTTTTCATATATACATGTACAGAGTCGATCACCAATGAAAAATTCACTGAGATCTTCCAATTTGCATCAAAATTTATAACTATAAAAGATTTCCTGAGTATTACTGAAATTACAATAAAACAGCTCGGATTAAAATGAATGATAATCTCTCTCTCTCTCTCTCTCTCCCTTCTCGTTCATATAAAAATCGCAGCATATGGTATCTTCTCCTCTTTTACAGTTAGCTTTACAGGTGTCTGTATTAAGTACTGTTGTTGTTGTTGTTCTATTCCCCTCAACGTTTCCTACATCTTAATGAATCTATGCAAACTTTCATAAAGCCCTGCATTACATTTAAAGTTTGAAGAATGTGCATTGAGTTTCAAACAAAATCACACGGATTTTAAGAAACGAAATTTTTAAGCAAAATAAAGTGACCGTTCCAGAATTACACCCAGAAGAGGAAAAACAGTTCTCTATATTTTGTTTAAAGAGATGATTTTTCTCAAAGAAGCGTCCTCCATCCCACATTAATCATTTCCTCAGAAAATTCTGAAAAGTTATTTGGCCACCGAATATCAAAGTAATGGGGAATTTTCATTCTAAACATATAAAAGGCATTTACAATCTAAGAAGGGTTTTCAAAGCAGAGGAAGAAAACAAAATCAATATTCGTCTTTCATCAGGAATATCTGAATACATAACAACAGTAGGAATTGGAGTAAAGTAATGATATTGAAGTTTATACAGAGGAACGTCATTTACCCTGAGGTTAAGGAATTGAAAACGAGTTTGACTGTAAATAATGAACAAATAAAGAGAAGAAGAGAATGGACAAAAATACAAAAAGAAAAAGAGAAATTTCCTGAACTATGTCATTTCTAAACTGGCAGGTTTGCAAGTCGCTAAAGGATAGAATTTAACGGTGTTTCTAAATTAGACGAGAAACTCCAGTCTATTATAGAAAACACAATCATGTCCTCAATTCCTAATAAGGACAGAAAAAGCTATTGTAAACACACAACCCTCTCCTACACACACCACACTTTCACACACCACAACACCCACACTTACACTCCCACACAACATATACATTCCCACAACCACATGCACAGTCCCACACAATAATATAATCACACTCCCACACACACGACATACACACACTCTCACACAGAAAACACATACACTCCTACACACAAGAGATACACACTCCAACACACAAGATAAACACACTCCCACACACAAGACACACAAAATACTCCCACACGCAAGACACACATACACACACTCCTATACACATTCGCACACACAAGATAAATATACTCTCACACACAAGATACACACTCCCACACACAAGACACACACACTCCCACACACAAGACACACACTCCCACACACAAGACACACACACACTCCCACACACAAGATACGCACACTCCCACACACAGTATACACACTCCCACATACAAGACACACACGCACACTTTATACACACTCCCACACACAAGACACACACACTCCCATACACAAGATACACGCACACTCCCACACACACTGTATACACCTCCCACACACAAGACATACACACTTCCACACAAGACACACACACTCTCACACACAAGATACACACACTCCCACACACAAGACACACACTGTATACACACTCCCACACACAAGACACACACTCCCACACACAAGATACACACACACTCCCACACACAAGACACACGTACACTCCCACACACAATATATACACCCCCACACACAAGATACACACTCCCACACACACTCCCACACACAAGATACACACATACTCCCACACACACTGTATACACACTCCCACATAAAGACATACACACTCCCACGCACAAGATACACGCATTCCCACACACAAGATACACATACCACCACACACACCATACACACACTCCCTCACACAACACACACAAATGCAGGCGAATTAACTTCCCGAACTGAGCTTTCCACATTAATTTTTATCAAGCTCTTAGCTGACGTTAGACAGGATGGTAACACTTGAAATTGCATGAATGGGGATTGTTTTTTGTCAACCCGATGACTTCCCTTCGCCAGACACAAGGGGCGTTGGACAAGCAATGTAAAGAAGAAGAAGAAAAAATCCTTGCCATTATGAAAGATTGATCAAAAATAATTTTGATAAATTTTTTACGATAAGAAGTTAAAATTTCCCCTACAACATGGGTTTTTCGAAATTTTTCATATAATAGTACCTTTCAAGCAAACAATACAAAAGTGATCCTCTACCCCCCCCCCCCCCCCTCCTCCCTGCGTGAGTCTTCACAAAGTGATGACGTAAATCTCTGGATGATGGCAAAGATAAAACCTGGCTAAGATTTCTTCGGATTTGATTGAAGGATCAGGTGATTGCCTCTCCCTCGCTCTCTCTTCCTTTTCTTCATCTCCTCCTCTCATTTTTTCATTTCTCTCTCTTTCTTCTGGGTGCGCCTCTACAGCTTTCGCACTCTCTCCCTCTTCACCCCTTCTCTGTTTCTCCCCCTCTCCCCTTCTCTCTTTCTCTCTCTCCCATCTCGTGTCTCCAACATCAGTTTACTAATAGAATCTAAAAATACAAGAGACCTGGCGCATATATTCTTTCGTTTGATATCACGATGGAATAAGACCAGTTACTTAACACAGTATCAATTGCGATTAAAGATAAAGTTTTGTACGTTTCAGCATATCTATTTCACTTTATTATTTGTAAATCCAGCGCCATGATTCCCCCGAATGTTATTGAGTGATTGGTACTCGTATTTCACTCAATTCGGTGGAAACTGGTAATTAAATGACATCACTCAGAAAGGGGCAACATTAAACTTAAAAGGTCAACGGAAATGGTCCGATCCAGGGGATTATGGATAGGAAAAGTCTGGGAGGTGAGCTCTATAGGCGAACGTCCATCATTTTATCTCAAGAAATCGCACAGGACCATTTCCTTTTTACAGTTTTCTCGCATACGTTGTGAATAAGAATTGCGCATTTCTGTAGTGTCTCACTAGATAGGCGCTGTGACCAAGGAGCTAGACGTTTGCTCCTCTGCCAAAACGTGTGTCGCAAGTTTGAATCTTACCGGAGGATTGAAAAGATTAGAACTTCCCTGCATTTTTTTTCCGGTGACTCATTAATGCCCAGATTTCTTGGGTGGGAAATCCCGACGTCTAGCCTTCTCAGATAACCGCGAACATGTTTTAGATGCTCCGTGTGAACGTTACGTGCGTTAAAAACCCTTCGCAGATAAAAGTCGGATGAAGAGTAGGTGGAGATGCCATTTTCCGGGAAAAATTGCCAAACTTCAAATTTCTACTTACAAAATTTCTTCTGACCAAATGGGACAGGCTCTTAAGCCGAAATAATCCCACCTTCTTAGGATTGAAAAACAAGCAACATACATAATTTTGATAAAAAGAAATCCCTCCCTACTCTCAGCCAAAGCTAGTAGAGTTTGGCTATTGCCCTTGTGTTTAAAGTACGTAACAATTTTATTGATGGTCCATCACCACAGATTTACTGAGCTAAAAAGCCACATCGTCATCAGACTTATCTGAACCAGATACCTCCCTCCTCCCCTCCTAAAGAGGTTGAAAAGCTTATAAAGAACGTAACGTAACTTCTCTGAATGCCAATGCGACATCAATTTTTTTTTTATTCCAGAAATCGAACGTAATTCATTCCTGAACAAGACAATATCGGTCTTTATCCCTCGATTTATAAATATGTCTTCATTGTAATCGGGTTTTTGTGAGGTAGATTTATAAATTTATGCATTCGACAGTTCATTTACACTCAAAATTCTCGGAATTTCGGTCATTGCTGGGGGGGTCCCCCCTTGTCTATTTAAACTGCAATATCTCTGGCTAGAATGAAGTTAGGTTATAACTTTTTTTGCCACCTGAAAGAGTATGAAATAAGCTTTCACATGATACCAAAAACCCCATATCGTGAAAAGTCGACATATGTCTCATTTTGACTGGCTGCGAGACACTTTGACACGTATACACAATAAGGCCACCATAAAGAACAAACTCATTAAATTTGTGTCTGCCATCTGAAAGGAAAACAAAAAGAAGTCTAAGGTACAAATTGAAATAGCAGATATATCAGGAACAGCAAGAAATCAAATCAAACATATCGTCATTCACAAAGACACAAAAATCAGGATGTCAACAACAACAACAACAACAACAACAACAACAACAACAACAAAAAAGGATGTTTGTGTCTCTCCTGACTTTTCAGCCGTAGACTAAAACCCCTGGGCTGATGCCAAGAGACGTGCGTTCCGCTTTGGCAAATCCCCTTTACCGCTGAAAATGCTGATTTGAGAAACAGAAATTTAGTTTGTGATCTCATCTTGAACACACAGTGAACAAACTGCAGTTTTTGTTTAGAGAACTCAGTGATGCTATAGGCTGTTTTTTAATATTGTGAAACATAATTAAATGTAATTGGATGGACGGAGAATAGTTTAAACTGTGATGAAACAGGCGTTTTTGCCAAAAGATGTTAGTATGTTATTCCCTGAGTAATCGGCGAGGTGCAAGTGGACAGAGTTAATCATCAGTGCCATTAATCTGCGTCAGAATTCATGGCAATAAAGGATTAAACGCTTTGTGGGCATGACTGAAATTGTAGGGACGTTGAAATAAAATCTCTCTCTCTCTTACTCTCTTCCTCACTTCCCATTTCTATCTCTCTCGATCTCTCCACGGTTACTAGTCTGTCTTTCTCTCTCTCCTTTATCCCCTCTTTCTTTCGAGTATGATTCGACAGAAAAGGGCACATTTTTTCTCGTTTTTCTCTCTTTAAAATCAGCTTTTCAAGTAACATTGTTCATTTGTTTCTGCAGACATGACATCGTCAGTCACTGTGCTGATCTCAGTGCAATATTGAAGATCTGTCAGATGAGGGATTTTGTTTGAAGTTCCTGACAAAAAAAAACTTTCTTTCAAAACATCACTCGCAGGACCACATATCCATGCACAAGCCCACACATACTCACATACATTCACATACATGCACATACACAATGTAAAGAGTGAGCTGGGGACAGACAGAAGAGGGGGAGAAACAGTTTGTGGGGTTGTATACATAATTCATGTTTATCAATTACATTTATTCAAGAGTAGAAAACTATCCTTTCTTTCATAGGCTTGGAGACAATTTGTCCATATATACAATACTGGATCAATTACAGTACAATATTGGATCAATTATTTCGTGTAACTGCGTAAATTAATGAACTCACTGGAAGTTCATATGCTATTTAGTAATGATCTCCACATTGAGCCACTAACGGTTTCAGTGCAAGGACAGATTTATACGTTTGTAAGGAACAAACAAGCACATTAAAGGGTCGGGATGAAAAATAAAAAGCGCTAAGACATAAAGACACAATGAACCGCGATCGATGGTCGGTGCAACAGAGACTAAAGTTATATTCAGGTTTGTTCGTTTGTTTGTGTTGGGGTTCAAAGGCACATCAGCACCATCACGGCTATATTATGCCAAACACGGTAAGATGGTTACACGTCAAGAAGAAGAGAGGAAAGAGAGCGGGACAGAAGACAGGAGCCAGTAGAGAGAGAAGAGATGTCACCCCTAAAACGTCATTCCATGGGAGACATCCCACCGATGGCGGACTTTGACCACCTGCAGGTAGGAGCAAAGAGCCTACATATATACCTCGGACCCCTGTGTATCATTCAAGAGACGAAGATTTCAAAACGATATATAATGAGGGCACTCAAATTGTGACTGAAGACATTCAATTCAAAATTAATGCCAAGTGTATGAACATTAAAAACCTGTGCCAATGGAAGCCTCTCTTGGGCTAACATTGTAAAGAATGTGTAATTAGATCATTAAAAGATGTGCCGAGGACTTATTCTTACATTTACTGTGAAGACAGATTAAAGACATTTTAAACTTGGTGTCTTATTTTTACGTCGAATTTGTATCTTCTATTATCCAAACTGAATTGAGGCTTTCCAGTGTAATCATCTTGATGCCAGCAGTAAAATGACAACATAAACGACTTCAATGGCAACGTTTCTTCTTACTGAAATGAAAATAAAGCTTTCCAGCATCTATATCCGCCCAGTAAAAACGGAAATAACAACGTTGATGACAATCAATGATAAAACTGACAAGCGGATGGAACTCCAACAAACAGACTGAGCGAGTGACGTCAGTTCTCAGGAACTTTGCTTTGTGATCACATCCAATCAACCAGCACGGATGTTTTATAAGAGGATGGGCGGAACTTCAAACAATGCTGGTAATTTCCGTGCTCAAAGGAAGACACGTTTATATGACTAGCTTGATCAATGAGGATCGGATGGGATGTGGAGAAATATTAAAGATAGATTTAACAAGTCAAACTGACATTCGCCAGAAGATTTTTTTTCTTTATTCTAACTTTCTCACATTCAAAACACTACATGTACGTCTTTCTTCGTAGAGAATCGGAAATAGGTTCGTTCCAACCCACTGTCTTGGCTCAGATGAGTAATACATGTATTGCTCTATACAAACACGCTCATCAAATAACAAGCCAGAGGACTGAAAAAATGCACGAGAATGACAGAAAAGTCTACTTATTTGCGTTGTCACGGTATTCAAAATATTTCAAATATTGCAAATCACGAATATATGTAATTGACTGCATAACGGCACCCTATCTTCCGTGGAAGATATTATTAGCTGTTTTGCATACTTATATGGATGTCTGTAGAGTATCATAATACTACCTCAATTGGCTTAATATCTCCCCTTCAAAGTATTCATGAACAGTAGTGAGAATGTGTCACTGGAGATAGAGACTAACTGTTAAATTTCTTTGCTATATGAGAACATGTCAAATATTTTATATGCTTAATCATAGGCTTTAAAGCAAACCAATATTCACTCTGCACAAATGATCTCACAATGAGAAGAAAATAAAGTTTGACGTATGATTCGGATATCTGATGCTATATTCCGTGTGGCTATACGATTGTCGCAGGTGATCAGATCACTTTCAGGAGCGTCTGTTTTTCCAAGATTGATCGATCTTTCCCTACAAGACATGGGCCTATTAAATTACTTATTTATTATGATACCTGACTCAGTTTTCTTGTATGTGATATCTGATTGGAGGAACTAGGCTGTTGACCTCATTTAGGTTCTAATGTACTACAGGCTTCTATTGGTTAGTAACAGGTGAAGATATAGGGGATAGAATATCTGTTCTGGCTAGTAGTCAAGAGAGAGGCGGTCAATCTGAATCATGCCCACACTCAAAACAACAATGATATGAAACCATTTCTAACGGAGATTTATTCTTGGCAAAACGCCTTTTTTTCTTAAAACATCCAGTTTCGGACGCAAAAGAAATCGATATTTAATTTTGCTGTTTTCCTAGCTTTAACCTTTGGCGCATAAAGAAAAGATGCAGTTTTTAAAAATGAAATGTTACTAAAGATGGGATTTTAACATTATGGAAGATGATATTTGATTCTGAATCAGGAAATGACTGCTTAAAATCTGAGGGAAAGGATGTTTGTCAACGTAGTTCAGATTTAATCAGGTCAATTATGATTATAATCATGCCGAGCTGGCGGATATGTTTTACAATGATATCCATAGGTCATACCCAAGAACATGATTTGACGAATGATGTTAATTAAACGATACACATTTTTTTTCCATACGCACGTCACTATGGCATGTAGAAATATCAAACTGATGTGGTTTGCAATTTCTAAACATTAATAAATGGATATGAACAAATTGCACTAAAATGGAAACAATCGTGAAGATTTAAGCTATATATTCATTATCTCTAGCAAGGTGGTTGCTCTGTCATCTAGTTTAACCACGTTATCCATGACAAACAATACATACATGTATCAAAGTTCGTGAGCGGATATTGTGTTGTTTTGGGGAAATGAGGTAACAATTTAAAGGTTTCGAACTTAAAATAGAAGAACAAAGGGTTAAACGAATAACAGTTATGAGTAGACTAAACTTCAATCCTTAATTTTCAAACGTTGATAGGACGGAATTAGAACTTTGTGGTTTTAAGGAGGGGGGCGGGTCCTGAAATGTGGATTTTGCTCAAAAAATGCGATTTTGGGCTTTTGTTTTCTCTTAAAACGTCGGCCTTTTCTGCGTATAAAAATGGTATCAAAAAGTGGATATGTCCATTCTAACGTGTTTGATCACTGGTCATTCTACGTTAGGCCTAGTCTACTGTCACCAGGATTTGGCTCCACCTGGCTGCTACATGCAGTCGCAGATCATCACTATTTG
>JBCEWB010069722.1:0-13290 GCA_039654565.1 Peronia peronii | reverse complement strand
TTGACAAAGAAATTGTCTGAATAGAAAATAGAGTAGAAAAAAAAATTGGCGCTGATTTGCTGTTACGTAATAAATTGACCCGAGCAGATGACAAGGTGTGTCCATTCCGTGTCTCTCCAAGCATTGTTATTGATTGTAAGGAAAGAATCACACTAGAATTTGGATTAAGAGCTCAGAAGGTTAATGCCAGCATTTGAATTTAGAGTTAGTGCTACATGTATTTGACTATAGGATTAGTGTTATGGTTACACTGTAGACCTAGGATTAGGTCAAAGTTGGAGTTGGTCATAAGCATTTTTATCCCTGAAGCTTTTCAGTCCTAAGAAAGTAGGATTATCTCGGCTGTAAGTGGCTGCCTATTTTTTTTTCTGGTGAGAATTCTTATGGGTTGAAATTTGGAATTTGAAACTTTTGATTGGATAGCAGCACTCTGCCTACTCTCCATCGATTTTTAACTGTCAAGGGTGCTTTAACGTGCATAACGAACACACGGCACTTCCGAAGCATATTCGCCTTCATCCGAGATGGCTGGACGTCGACTTAGGGGACCGTTGAGTCACTGAAAGAAAATGCAGGTTTCAATCTTCTTATTCTTCCCATCCCCCAATGGCAGGATCCGCGAGTCGAATCCCCATCCCATAACATGAGTTGTTCACCATACGGAGCAGAACTAAACCACATGGTAACGACTAACGACAATCCCTATGTGATGAGCATTAAAGTTATGATTTCTTTTAGAGAATGCTATTGGATTCATGCTCGAGAGAACGGTGTTCCTTCTTGAATTGAATTCATTGTGATCCCTCCCCCCCCCCCCCTCTCCCCCCCCCTTTTTTTTTAACATCCCAGATGTGCCTATTTTTTTAGACTGGAGGAATTTTCATGTGTTATTAGGCAGAGATCTGCGATCATATTACTTACAGCGATAAGTGTCGATTTACATGTGAATAATATATTATGCATTCTGACCTGTTTAATAGTCCGTTTTCTTACACTATTGCATTATGTTAAATCGGTGGACTGCGGGAAAAGTCTTCATCATTTATTCCGCTTTTTATTTGTATGCTATTTTCCATTTTGCGCCGTAAAGCTAAGCCCAGACCCGAAGTAGTTTCATAAGCCAGAATTTGGCTAATTTTCTACAAAGAATTATGAAATGAGAGTCTTTGTTAATATTCGTACCTGCATAGACATACGAGAGCATGCAGCATGCATTCAGGCGCTGTTCCAAAGATGTGCTGAAACTAGTTTGTGAATAGAAAATTTGTGAGAGGCTTTTGGCATTTAAATACCTTTTTGTGAATTGTGGCATAAAACGTATATCAAAGCACTCCCTGCTAACTCACATAACGGGAGATCTATACCTTCAGTTCCTTTTTTTTTTTTTTTTCAATAATAATAAAATTATAATGATCAGCATCAACAAGCAGAGAGCGGTGTGAGAACTGATTTTATTTGCTTGTTTGTTTGTTTGTTTTAGGTATAGCTTTTTCATCCGATGAAAGTGAGAATATCTTGTCTCCAAGTGCGTGCCCAGTTTGGTGAGAGTAATTTTTGTAGGTGGAAATTTGGACTTTGGAAATATTGCGGGGACAGCGATATCTCCACCTACTTTTGATCCCATTTTTAACTGCCAGGGTTTTTTTTGTTTTTTTTTTTTAACGTGCTTAACTCACACACGGGACCTCCGAAATATATTGGCCCTTGTCCGAGAATGCTAGATGTCGGGCTTCCCTACCCAAGAAACCAGGGGACCGTTGAGTCACTGCACAAAAACCAGTCAGGTCGAAATCATTTCCATCTCCTGGCAAAGTTTTGAGAATTTCTGCAAGTTATGATCAATTTTCTCTCTTTTGTTTACCTTGAAGCAGCACACTTAGACGTTTTTATAGTAATGTTAGGTATTGTAGTAGGATTTTGAGGTCTCTGTGCTGGAGTGGCAACAGGCCCACCATTCTTAAAAACAAACAAACAAACAAAGAAAACTAAGGGCTTATATTCGATGAAAGGAGGGGGGGGGGGGGAAGAGGAGGGAAACTCCGTTAAGCTCTATAGTTCAAACAACCCGAGGATTTTTGGCAGGGATTTCTGACATCTGGCTGTTTTCGGATATGGAGACAAAGAGTAGGATGCGCACGGAATAGAAATGAGGTCAGTAAACAGCTGGAAGTGCGCACGCAGCCTGTAAGCTCTACGTGGTTAAGAGTGTAATGCACAGGAAAATTTTGGTCTAGAAAACAGGTAGACTATCGAATAGTCACTCTCAAGTGGGCCCGTACTTCACTTGACCAGAGGCTTGACCACTAATAGCCGAAACATGATTGTAGGCAGGGGCATAAAATATCGCGCCTCGTTAAGCCTTGAAAACCGAAGTGCCACTGTCATTGCATTGTTTTGAGACCATTGCTATTCAACTCTTTAAAGAAAAATTGTCTTATGTGCCATCACATTCACAAAAAGAGAACTAGCACAATATTATGTCAACATTCATGATCAAATTAATGTTCATGGAAAGTTGTCCTGAATCCATATACACGTAGTTGCGATTTTCCCACAAACAATGGCACTGGCAGTTAAAAGGACAATTAGGTTTTCAATGGTCGATCGGGTTTTTTTCAGTTGCGGTGTATATGAAAGTTACCCCATATCTCCTCTGTCTAGAATGTTGTTGTCACAAAAACAAGCTGCACATCAACGATCAATTCTATTTTAATTGTTCATAGTCTACTGTGTTCCAAATTGTAAAAAGAAGGAGCCGACTAGCTCTATCACTTGACAATTCACAGTCAAAAACAAACGCATGGAAAGGGAACTCTGGCGTCAAGTAAAAAAACAAAATATTTTGAGGGCCTGATGTCCACATTAACCTTTGGAAATAAAACAAAAACCATGTCAAGGGCGAACGATAAGCTATGCCCCTGGTGGGGTATAATAATGACTCGCTGGTTTCCTCGACAAATAATCAAAATAGCATGCAGTACATGAAGTACTTGTATTGGGCGGATATGATCACGGGATTAAATTAATGTTCCCTGTGGTGAATTGGCTACTTAAATCTACAATATGCGGCATTGACTGGCCGGAAAATGTAAGAGTAGGTGCAGAAATGGTGTTACAATAATGAAGGCCAAAATGGGTATAAAACTCGGCGACAAGCGGAAGACATCAAACATGCACAAACCAGCATGCAGCTCAAAGTAGAGTCTTAGGACACCTCTTTGAAGGAACTTGCCACTGCTTGTAAATTTTGTCGACTTTTAAAAGCTTCAGACAGTGTACATATTTGGAAGCTCGTAATGGATAAGGAAACAAAAGCGTCCAAAACGGCCTTGACGGCGGAGACTGAAGCAGAACTCAAACTCAAACCCACCAACCTTACAATATGACCTGAGAGGCTACGGAGAAGATCGCCAGAGACACAGTGATATGTTCCACAAGGAATGAAGAGGGCAACTGACTAACCAAACAACCAACCAACCAAGCAACCAACCAACCAACCAACCAACAAACCAACCAGCCAATCAACCAACCAACTAACCAATCAACCAGCCAACCAACCAACTAACCAACCAGCTAGACAACCAATCAATCAACCAACCAACTAATCCATCAACCAACCAACCAACCAACCAACCAACCAACTAATCAACCAACCAACAGCCAGCCTACCAACCAACCAACCAACTAATCAACCAACCAACTAAAAAAATCAGCTAACCGACCAACCAATTAGCCAACCAATCAACCAACCAATAAAGCCAACAAAAAAATAACCAACCAATAAACCAGTAAACCAACCAACCAACCACTAAGTAACTGATTAAAAAACTAACACTTTGGGAAGGCATGTTTCCTTGGGAAAAAAAACCCCCCCCCCCCCCCCCCCCCAAACAAAAAAAACAAAAAACAAAATTATCAAATTAGAAACTGTGTCAAGGTGGGAGTCAGACAGGATTGCCTTTTATCACTTTCATCCTTCTTCTGGAATGGGTCATGAGAGTGATAGCAACGGGAAGAGAATTGAAATGTGAAATATAGTAGAGTCTGTGAACTCAGCTTGAGATTTTTTTTTTGTTGCTGTTGTTGTTGTTGTTGTTGTTGTTGTTTTTCAAGGCAGATGATTTAGCCCTGGTTCATATACACACAATTCAGAATTTGTCAAAGAATGTTTATGTTAGGCTAATATGAGTTTGGAGCACCTAACAGATAAGCGCCATGTATGCTTTCTATGAGATTGAGAATTAACAATGCGTGTTTCCGTTGGGTCTGTCGGGGTAGTAATAGATCAGAATCCGCTTAAAGTTTGTACCTTGCACGAATAAAGGCTACATAACATGGTCGAGGCTATTGCTACCATGTGGTCAAAACAGTCCAAGGTCTGTTGCTACCAGGCAGTCTTAATATTGTAATTAAATGTCTCAGGATACATGGACTGGAAAAACAACTATATCTTTTACCCCAACCCTTACCCATATTCCTAATCCTAACCCTAAATCTAACCTTAACCCTAATCATAACCCTCCTGAAACACTTGGCCTGGTGTAGAACTTCCCTCTTCTGAAGTTAAGATCTAGATATAGAATCTACAAGGTCTAATCTAATGTCTCGAACCAAATCAAAATAATGCAATTAAATTGTCTGGTCAAAACGTAAAATCTAGTCACAGTAGACCACTGAGCCTATTTTGACTATGTGGTCGCAATAGTCGCTGTATTGTATGCCTTCTGCTATAATAATGTTATATTAATGTAACAATATAGCTATATTTCAAACTGCAGACAAACCAAGTGCTGTTATACTTGACATAACATGCACAGCCAAATTTTGTGTTAACCACACTTCATCAAGGTAAAAAATTCTAGTACCAAGCAGAAGAATCCTCTTTTGAGCATTATACTGCAGACAATTATGATCTCATTACTGAGGTATTTCCACGTCGGTCACAAGACCATGGAATCACCACTCACATCATGGGTTTGTTTATATGGTATGAGCATCTCTCAATGCTCATCATTCGTCAAGAGCTGCCCGCCATGCGCATATGTACACACATCAGATTGTGAGCGGAAATCCCTCGGTCATAATATGACTGATCTCGAAATACTTTCTTAACTATTCTCGGTTGTGGTTTCAACTCACGAGTCCTCCCATTGGGGGATGGAAAGATACGAAGATCGAAAACCTGCATTTTTTCAATGACTCAACGGTCCTCTGGCTTCCTTTGGGTAGAGAAATCCGACGTTTAGTCTTCTCAGGATTAAGGGCGAACATATTTTGGAGGTCCCGTGTGAACGTTATGCACGCTAAAGAACCCCTTAAGTTAAAAATCGATGAAGAGTAGGTGTAGTGCCGCTTGTCCGGGCAAAATTTCCCAAATTCCAAATCTCTACCCACAAAACTTCTCAGCAAAAATAGGCAGCAACTTAAAGTCGACATTATCCTACTTTCTCCGGATTGAAAGGCTTAAGAAAAACAACCAAGCACTGAAGACGCTTGTTTTGATAACGTCCTCCTTTGACGATGTCTGATTTGGATTTGGGTAGTGGCAAAGATGGTTTCCGTTCACTCTTTGATGTTGTCCATCACTTCTTCGTCTGTTATCCTTTTCTTCTCGCTCTTTCCACCGTACCCTGGAGCAGTGTTAAAAAGCATACATTAAAAAAAAAGAGACATCCTAGAAAAATCATTCTGATAAGAGTGGAAAATTTTCACAAAACCATGAGCATACTTTGTTTGTTTGTTTCAGATTTCTCCCTTTGCTCCCATCAAAAGAGTATTTTATCAAGGAAGTTTTCTTTTCTTTTTTCTTTTTTTTACGTGTGTTTGAATGCTTCCCCAATGATTCTTCCGGCTGATACAATGACCGTTTATTATTTGACTGGGATGCAAAATCTTTGACAGATAATAGCGGGAATGTAATACCAAGTTGCACCAGCGAGTGCAAGAAACCCTTGATCCGTCAGTGTTCTGCTTGTTGCTTGCCTTTCGTCAGAACAGACAGAATGATGTGCGAATCTGTCATAAGAGTGGTCACATATAATACATACATGTCAGTGAACAGCACTCTTTGATATGTGTGTAGTGTGAGCGGTTTCAAAGAGATGTGAATCACAATGACAGTATCGATTAAGACACCGACTGTGGCCCGTTTACTTTTTTTCGCTCTAACGAAGAATCAGCCAGGTTGGAAAATCTGGAACTTAAGGTATTATTTAGTTAGTTAGTTAGTTCGTTAGTTACATTTGTTTATCAAAACATTTGTAAGTGGTTAGAAATCTTCCAACACATTCTTGTAAATTGATGAAGTTTTGGAGGTCAGATGAATCGTCCAATCTGGAGAAAGGCGTTAGGATGTGATGGCTCACAGATGAGTTATAAACTGTTTTGCATGAATCGGTGTTCAACAGGATGTGTCCAATGAATTCATTTGCTTCATTAAGTATCAGTTATGAAATACTTTAGCTTACATAAACCCTCTACAGTTCAAAGTGACATATTCAACACAGGCTGAGAAATGACACTATAAGACTGAAAGCTTTTTTTCTTGTGCATTAATCTCGTAAAAAGGGGCAGAATCCGGCAAGAAAAAATTAGTTGCCTCAAGACCTTTTTTTTTTTTACATTAAGATCCTTTCCACGTTAGCCCTTACAACTGAAAGTGACATATTCGATACAGAATGAGAAAGGATACCACAAGACGAAAGGCAAAAACCTTATCTTGTGTCCTTTAACGGGAAAACAATTTTGGAGCACGTAATTTTTAAGCACATATTCGCTGTTCAGTAAACATAAATGATGACATGATAATGTAGTAAGGATATTAAGCAAATTCAACTGCTTGGGACAGTACTACATGTATTATTTTGTTATAAAAGCTGCTGAGAGTAATATATCACCCGAGATAACGACCCCGGAGGAGGTTGAAAGGCGTATATAAAAAAAAATGTAAGAGAGTTAAGGGTTTGAGAAAGAACTTTATTGGTCTCACCTTAGATTTGCGCTTTTGTCTCTTTAAATGGGCGACTACGCTCTTCGCAACCCATGACTTGTTTAGATTTTGTAAATTGCAACATACGATAATTCCGATGAAATATACGACTACGACTATTAGTATTGCATCGACGACTGCTGTTACTGATGCTGCTGCTGCTGCTACTACTGCTACTGTTGCTACTACACTACTGGTAGTACCACATTTACCACCATTTACTACTACTACTATACTGCTACTACTACTACTACCACTACTACAACTACTGCTACTTCTAGTACTACTAATACTACTACTACTACCAGGACAGCTACCACTAATACTACTACGTTTACTACTTCTACTACTACTGTTACTTCTACTACTACAATTACTTTTGCTGATACCAATACTACTACCAGTGATAATGGTAATAATAATGATGATGATAACAACAAATCATACAAATAACAATGAGGGATAGTCAATAAATTATTTCCTACTTTGCTCAAAATTTCCGATTTTCAAACCTCACATTAATACTCTACCCTTGTTCTACTTTAGTATAAGCCTGTTGTGTATTGCCAGCTAATGTCTCCTGCTGTGGAAGAGTGAGTAACTGATTCTCTATAATGGACCGTGCATAGTAATTATGTTGATGCAATCTAAAAAAAAAAAAAAGAAGAAGAAGCCATGCGATTAACAAAGTCACCCCCCCCCCCCCAATCGTATTGTATCTTGTCTTAGTTTACTAAAACCGTTGAGATCGAGGCACATGTGATCTATAAATATATGTCGTTGTTGGGCGCAAACCGTATGTCAAACTTAGGTCAGTTTTTTTTTCTCCACTGAAATTATACACCACCTTGTATTGCATACTGTACGGAAATATCTGTTGGAAATATTCATTAGAAATGCATGAATTTGCCATGTAATCTAATCACACTTTACTGCCATTCCAATATCTCTGACGCGCAAACCTGGTATTTGCAAGCGGAGGTGATCGACAGGTATTTACCTTGTCGCCATCTATTTTATATTTGACAAGATTGTTTTAATCCACGTTTAGAAAAAAAATACATGTGGTTTGAATGAATTAGGGTTGTTTTCTCTATGTGTGTTTTAAAAAAAAATCTTTTAATAGTCTTTCAATCCTAAGAAAATAGGATTATCTCGGCTGTAAGTGGATGCCTCCCTCCCCCGGCTTTTATTATAGCTGTTGTTGTTGTTGTTGTTTTTGGTGAGAATTTTATGGGTAACAATTTGGAATTTGGAAATTTGCCCGGACAGTGGCGTCTCTTCATCGATTTTTAGCTGCCAGGGGTTCTTATGCGTGCATAACATACACACGAGGCCTCCGAAGTATATTGACCCTATCCGAAAAGGCTAGACATCCGGTTTCCGTACATAAGAAGCCAGAGGACCATTAAATTAGTCACTGAAAAATGCATCCGCCAATGGTAGGATCTGCGAGTTGAACCGCAAGTTGCTCACCACGGGACAGATGCCAAACCAAATGGCCACGGTGACCCCTGATGATAGGTGTATAGTTCATGACAGTACTAATTTAATCAGATGTTACGTTAGAGAATTAAAAGTTACACATTACATATTCAGTTACTGTGTATACGAAGTCTCTCTAGTTGTGTCATGTTATCCGGGTTCGGTCTGTCAGCCAACCGGTGAAACTGATCAATGTCCAGACCTTTGAACATAATCCTCGGCGATTGAAAATTATTCCATTTCATTCAAATGTTCTTCTCTTTTTTCTCTTCTCCTGTACTCATCCCTCTTTGTTCCTACCTTAAAACATAGTTATTCCATTATAACAACTCGCATTTCCTCATTAGGCACCAGATGTTACTCCTGGCCAAGTGTCAAGTCAGTTGTGCTTGCCATAGTAAAATGTGAATAGGGCAAAGTACATGAGAGACGTTACATAATATGATAAACCTAGCAACCCAGCACTTTGTGCAATACAAAAACCACTAACAGTAGATTTCAGTACCAAAATTTCTGAAACGTAAGGTATAAACACTAGATCTATTCATAACTGCCCATCAAGAGCTGGTCCAGTTTATCAATCACGGAACAAAGATACGAAAGTGTTGCAATGGATTTTGATTCATAAAACCCTGAACTTTTGTGACAGTAGGTTCACTTGGCTGCTGTGCGTAATCTGTTGTACAATGTTAAATGACCGTCATGTTTTACGGCCTTGCTGACTCCAAAAGAAAAAAAATAAATTGAAACAAAAAAGAAAAATAAAAAATAAAAAAATAACCAAACCACCACTTAAGTTTAAATGTGTTTGATAATTAACATCATGACTTTCCTGAAAACAAGTGTATTCGCACTCGACCTTTCGTAGTCGACCATTTTTCCAAGTTCTCTTTTGAGAAATTCCGCCTTTGGTGTTTCTTTCTTTCACAATTATACAGATTCAGACGAGATCACAATAAGTGTGTCTTAAAAATGAAAAGCTTTCGAAAGACTATCTGCATATGATAGTATCAAATGTAAGCGTGCATCAAAAAATGCCTCTGTTTTCCACCGGTTTCGGCCAATGGCTAGCGTCCATCGGACTACCGATTCACAAAATGAAACGCCAGTCTCTTACGTTGTAGTGAGATGAGTATACTATGCGCGTAGTGTATTATTTTTCATTATCTGGAGATTTTTTATATCCTTGTATTCCGCACGTGATGTGTAAAATATAGCTCGACTTGAACTGGAGCAACAATTTTTACCCCTGTTCCCACGTGACTGACCCATCGCAAAAGCCAAACACCCTGTTAGATCTATACAGTCCACGTCGAATACAGTGCATAAAACATTACTAAATAACAACCAAATGCCACTATGCAAATACGCACACAATGTATTAATTTCTCAAAGTTTCATTCTGTGAGTCGGTATAACGATGAACGCAGGCTGCGGGCTGTAACGGGATGTTCCTACCGCCTCCAGATGGTTGAAAGACGTAACCAGACCGGAACCGAAACTTAATGTTTCGCAGCACATGCCTCTTGTGTGAAAGGTAACTCTTTTACAGTTGATGATATCATATAAAAATACAACATGAAAGTATGCTATAGGCCTGCATATTCACAACTAGTCTGCTGGTCGATTGCCAACACGTAACATTTCGCAGTGACAGGTCGACTGCAAATACGTATGCATTCGTATCGACAGGCCCACTGCGACAGGCCCATTGTGGATACGCTTCCTTTCAGGAAATGCATTGAAAAGTTTAATTTTTGCTCCTTCAGATTTGCTCATGATAAAAGCTATTTTGCAGAGATCAGTGAAACTTGTAGCGTATTTGTAAAGCCTACCAACTTATTATCTTAAGTCACATTACAGGTTTTCTAAATTTTCGGCAGTCAATCAGAATATCCATGCTGGTGTGACTGGGCTCAACCATCACTAAAAACATTGGGGGTGCAGCTAAAACCCTTACAAATAACGAATCAAACAGCCAACCAACCAACCAACCAACCAACCAACCAACCAACCAACCAACCAACAAATCATCTAACCAATCAACCAGCCAAATAGCCAGTCAACCAATCAACCAACCAACCAACAACGAACAGACAAATAAACAAAGAAACAAACCAGATAAAGAAGTGAGCCTGATTTGTTTAATATCATACACATAAAACTGAATTTCTGATACCAAATGCTATAATATAGTCATGCATCCTGCTTTTTTTTTTTTTTTTTGATTCCACACTGTTCTCATCAGTCTAGGCGTCGGCCGGATACCCTAACCTATTTGTCCTGTCCTATTCCCCGAGTTTTGAAGACAGTTGAGAGGACTTTGTAGCTGGCTCTCTCTATTCTTCCCGGTTGGAGCAATTTTTGTTATCCAGTGTGAAAAATGGTCCTCCTTTCCTTCTTTTTTTCCCTCTGCTTCTTCTTTTCTCCTTTTTATCGTTCGTTTATGTTTATATCATTATTGTTGTTGTAGTTATTATTATTATTATTATTCACGTGTCACGAAATACACCCATGAGGTCTTGAGACACTGTACGTAAGGAGTTGAGCATTTTGTAGAAGGATATGGTAGCTAAATGGAGTTAGATGTAGAAGGCATATGGAAAACAGGACAACAATATGTAGGCCTATAGTTTCTGTAAGGAGACGAGTAAAGAATTCCCTTGCCCCCCCCCCCTTCCCCCAAATACCTACAAAATTATCATGATTTTATTGTGACACTCAATATTGTCATCAGAGACGTGACATGCCCATTTTATTACGATATCATATTTTGACACATCTCTGAACTTTGGGCTCTAAAGATCTAGTGCATTTTTTTTTTTTAGGAGACTCATTGCGCAGCTTAAATTGATCGTGAACAAATAATGTCAGGAGTGCATTTTTAAACATTTTCTACACAGTAACATTATCTTCCTCAAATAGAAAACGACGGCGTTGATCAAATACGAGGACCTCAACCACGTTAATTGGGGTAAATGAGAGAGGAAATGTTGAAATACCCCTTGGCGCAAATGTTCCTGAGTTAGAGTGAATAACTCGTCTTAGAAAACAGATCTGTCCATAAGTCTTATTGTTAGTGATTGTGGTTTGTCCACTATTATTCTTTATGGATATCACTCATGAAGGGGGGAGGGGAGGGGAGGGAGGGGGGGGGGGATATTGCGTGCGGCATAGTATGGTCATCGCTATCCATAATATATTATATGTTCTCTTCTTTCAATATTGATACATATATATCACAACCATTGGGAGTCTATCGCGCTGTGACCAACGTGAGACCTCAGTGTGCATACCACATTCTGTTTTAGCCTCGTCTTGCATTTAAAACAAGAAGGAAACATGGAACAGAAAAGGCTATAGCGACAAATGATTTGGATGTATGTTCTTTCAGTTCTCTCTTATTACACATTCGGAAAACGAATTATGTTATAGAGCACTAAGCACATGTTTCGAGTGCATATACAACATTTTTTTGCAAATGTATATTGTTTTTGGATCTTATCTTCGTCACTTTTTATTCGTTTACACGCAGATTGTTTTTTGGTCAACTTTCTTCTTGCCTGTTTGATATCTGATTTTGACAACCTTTTTTTTTTTTCACAAAACGATGATCAAAGTTAAGAACAACTAAAATTAATGGTGTCTGATCCTCCGCATAGCACACTCGATGAAGTCGATGAAGAAAGTTAGCCTAAATGAGTAAACATAATCATTGGAAAGAGAAGTTTTGAATATTTTCATTTGAATTTGTTCCATCATATGACCATGTCATTGTGACTATCACTGGCAAAATTCAGTTGCATGAAAATCCTGTCTCTGTCTGTAGTCATTACAATATAAAGAGAGAAGTTTTGAACAATAGTTGACTTCTTTCTCTATGTTAATATCACTGGCAATCGTCCACTGCAAGAAATTCATTTCTCTGTCTGAAATCAGTATGTAATAACCCAAGAGGAGAAGATTTGAATAGTTGTCTTTCCTTCATATGAGCATTTCTCATTCCTCTTCTTCTCCTTCTTTTCTTCTTTCCTCTTTCTCTTCCTATTCGTCTTAGCATTAAACTGTGTTTGGAATCTTTGGTACGCCCCCTGACGAGCTGTGAACCAGTTTTCTCCATTCGTGGTATTTCTGGGCTAGATCTCCGCAAATGTTTTTGAATTCTACCTGGGTCTCTGCAAACGTTTTTAGTGTCCATTCCTGAATATTGTCGCCCCATCTTTTCTTCTGCCTACCTCTTTTGTGCTTTCCGATACAGGTGAATTTTTAATCTAGTAGGGAAGAATTTCAAATATTTGGAAATATGAACATGTCATATGAATGTCATTGCCATGGAAACTAATTTCCCTGTCACAAATTTTAAGTCATGACCATTGTGCTTTTCTTCAGGATGACTGAACGACCCGTCCCGGACGGTGGATGGGGATGGGTGATCGTGGCGTGCTCTTTTCTGTACCATCTCTGCGGCGTGGGTCTTGTCTACTCGCTCAGCGTCCTCTATGTGTCTTGGGTAGAAGACTTCGAGACTGGCAGGGGCGTCACCGCATGGGTGCTGACACTGACAATCACGATGTGTGTCGCTTTCGGTATGTTCTGATATATACGTGAAAATATTTAAACAGCTGCATGACATATTATACACTATACCCATTAATTCATCACACATCGCACACGCAAACCCACGCACATCATAAATGTATACACATAGATTTATACTGACATACATGCATGCATGCATCCATCCATCCATCCATCTATCCACCCATCCATCTATCCATCCATCCATCCACCCACCCACCCATCCATCCATCCATCCA
>JBCEWB010069710.1:0-29730 GCA_039654565.1 Peronia peronii | reverse complement strand
ACCCTACAGTGAAGTGGTAGCGCGCCTTCTCCTTCAGAAATGTAAGAGGACGGCACAAAAGAATAGAAATTTGTGCAGTGAATTTTCTAAACTTTTGTGAATAGTGAAAATGCACTAGATTTATACTTGAATTAACGCCTTTCTTCCTCATAGACTCAACACAAACTTTACCTTCACCCCACACTACTAGATCTAGATCCATTCTTAGAACATGAATCAGAAATAAATAAGTCCTGTTCGTCTACAAAACTGAGCCATGAAACATCACTTCCATAACTGTTCTCACCTCGTCTTGGATTGATTTCAGAACTGTCATGAGAGTCCATCATTTTTCACTTTAATTTGCCACAAAAGTATTCAAACTTCGCGGAAAAATTCAGATGCATTTCAACCATTTAGAAAGGAGGTGGAAATAGTCCCTCATCCGGATGTGTGCAGGGGACGTTACTACAGTAATTTTTCCGTTACTATCGTAAGCGTCGCCGTTCGGCGATTTGTGGAATGAACTGATACAAAGCGCTGGTTGCCGCTTGGTGACAAGTGGAAGAAAAGTGTTTAAGTAAAACTGTTCACTATGTCATGAATCTGCAAAAAATGTAAGAAATGCAGATCTAATTTATTGTGTAGTATTTATATCGAATGAAACCTGAAGTTCACATGCGGATGTTCTATTGGTTTGTTATGTAATACATAGTAATTCTGGGTAGGAACTGTAGGTCAGTAAATTTCCCTCCTTTTCCCTGATTTTCCCTCCTTTTTGGGTCAGATATCCCTCCTCCACTGTGGTGAGGGTAGGCAGGTCCGGTACTAGCGTTCTGCGATTGTTTGAACATCAAGATGGAAGTTCATAGTGCTTATTTTCTCACAGTTGACAACATGCAGCTGAGTGGTTACATGAGAGTTCATGGTGCAGAATCGACACATCAAAATGGAGAAAAAAAATTAGACAGCTAATAGTATAGTCTTGGTCTGTGAAAGACCAATGTAATAGGGCTGTCGTTCCCGACTTAGATCTTGATCTAGATGATAATTATGTTCAATAATTATGATGATGACTCAGCACACTTCTTTTGTTGTTGTTGTTGTGTTGTTATCGGAATTTACTCAAAGCCTTTACTTTGGTGGGGTTTTTTTGTGAAATACCTTCCCATCTTGGATACCTGCAAATATAACAAAATTTTCCGCTTTCTGGTAAAAACAGTTTGAACATCCCTGGGTCAGTGAAATCCATTTCTCTGTATGAAACTCCTTTTAGCATTGGACTCTTTTTATTGGGTCAGATATGTGACTTTAGGCTGTAGAAGGTCAAGTAGAATTAGCATGTAGAAATTTCATGTTGCAGTGTTCAAGCATTTTTGAACTGTTTGTCTCAGACCATGCAACAAGTCATACAGCAAACAACATATTTGTAAATGCATATATGTTATTGATAGCTTCTGATTGTCATTTTACATTCTATGATCATCATTGTTGTACCTCTCAATATTCATTCATAGTTTTTATGTTTTTCATCAACAAACAAATATGGATTTTTTTAAAGCTCTTGAGTGCCTTTTACATTCTTTGATAATCATTATTATACATCTTGATGTACATTTTTTAACTGGAGACTGTTGTTGATATGTGTTAGTCACAATGTTAGCCACTGTTAACCCTTTCAAAACATATTCTTTTACCAAACACAATTGTGAGATGTTTAAATTGTGAACTTATGGGTGAAATGTCCTCAAGTTTCATGAAAACATATATATTAGCACATTATCACTTCAAGACAAAGCATTGGTTTCTCATGCCCACATGTAGGAACGATCCTTTGGATATTTCGGTGTTGATTGGTTTGACCAGTACCAGTAGATCTACAATAATCATTTGTCTGTTGTGTTACAGCCTGGAGGACAGACTACACCAATCCCCCAAACTGGCACACCAGTGTGCAAGATCTGGATACCGATCCATCCAATACTGGATATGAAAATGAAGATCTTATTGTGTGGATGCGCACGGCAGCCTTGCCCACCTTCCGCAAGCTCCATCGCCGCGTGAATCACACCACATCCACATTTGCCGATGGTTTGCCGAAAGGCAACTACACTATTGAAATTGAGTACAGTAAGTATAGGCTGCATAGAAAAATAGGGATGTCAACCTTGCTTTTTTTTTTTTGAGCTTTTTTTTTGAGCTTTTTTTTTTTAAATATCTGTGTGTGTTTTTGTTTTGTTTTGTTGTTGTTGTTGTTTTGTTTTTTTTTTCAGTGCAATAAATCTGGCATAGTGAATATGCAAATAAAAGTATGATCGAATTTCCCACATGCTTTCAGCTGGTCTGTTGTTCATCAGCTCATTTTAAAGATCAATATTTAATTGAAATACATAGCATTCAGTTCCATACATCTGACAACATGCAATCAAATGATCATGTGAGAGTCATTTGTTGAAAGTCAGTGCTCGAGTCCCTCAATAAACACAAATGATATGACCTCATGCTTTCCCAAGCAAAAACTTCATCTAGGTAGAGTAGCCATATTCCCTTAACAAAAACTGCTGATGGGAACATTGCTGGGAACAGTTGTTTTTCTTTTGCTTTTTTTTTCCAATTATTTCTTTTCTCTGTTCATTAAATCATTGTCAGTCCATATTCCAGGCCAACATTCAAAGTTTTGTTAACGTAGAAGACAGATTTTTATGTCTGATGCAAATATGGAGGGGCATTTTTTTTCTAACTTTTTAATGAAGACAGTTTAATATCCCTGACAAAAAACAGTAACAGAATATCCTGGAAGTGATTTGTTCATTTTTTGATTTGTGTTGTGAAGAAATGTCTAGTGGAACCATCTGTTTAGGTCAAGAGTTATACAGGAATGTCAAACTTATGACCAGTTGGAAATCCAACTTTCTGGTCATTGCTGACTTTTAGAATTTGGCCAATGAACCGCTAACTTTTGCTGAGCCACTGGCCAATCGCAGTTTTTTACATTAACTCTTAATGCAATACAAGTCTCATGTGATAACACTGAAACCAGAATTCAACAGAACTTTGCTTGTGTTCCAAGTGAAAGTGGAACTGGCATTTGGCAACTCTTTGGAGATCAAGATAGAAGTTCATAGTGCTTTATTCCTCACACCCAATTATATGCAGTCAAATCATTAAGTGAAAGTTGTTGATGGAAAATCAACACATAGAAGTATCAAAAAACAACAGATGATATGACCATAATCCTAAAAAAGGTAATGTAAGAGACAGGGATGTCAAGCTTCCAACTTTAGTCAGACTTCTGACTTTTTTGGTCATCACTGACGTTCCTACTTTTGGCCGCTCAACAGCCAGCCTTTTCTGAGTCCATAAGGCAAATGTGGTTTTATAATAATTTGCGACACAAGTCCTGAACGAAAACAGTGAAACTGGAAGTACGAAAGAGTTTTGCGCATGCTTCGGCCGAGAGGCAAACTGCTGTCTGGAGCCTGTTTGAAGATCGAGATCGAAGTTCATAGCTCTTAATTCCTCACCAACATGCAGTCGAGTGGTCACATGAGAGTTATTGGTGGAAAGTCAGCACATCAGACAACAACAAATAATGTGATTATGAAAGACTTGGTAATGTAAGAGGGCAGCAGTTAGCGATTTAGATCTAGAAAGTAGATCTAGTCACATTCGGTGATTATGATGACAGCACTGCTTAAATTGGGATCTTTTCTGTTCTTGGAATTTGGCCTCCCACCAGTTGTATAATTTTATTCCTGGAACTTGTGAAAACTTGCAGACCTCTCTCAAAACAATGCAAAACTTCAAGCATGAAAAGCCTAGATATTTTACAAGTGTCTTACATAACCGAACAGCGCCAGATCACCGCGATAAAATATCGGATGTGGGGGCGCAAAATTTTTCGACTTTTTTTTGTGAAAACAGTTTGACATCCCTGAAGAAAGCATTGGTTCCTGAGCTAGAGTCAAATCTATATTTAGAAACATGTAATTGTCATGTCGAATGATTATGATGACGGCACAGCTCAGGGCCCATACTTTTTGTTGTTGTTTTTTTTGTCCAGCTTTTACTCAAAATCTTTCTTTTATAATACCTGTAAATCATGGCTTTCTCAGGTTCTAGTGAAGGCTCACAAAAATTCACATAAAAGGCCTAGAATTTTTTCTCTCTAGTGTCTTATAAAATTTTCAACGTATTGGTGAAAACAATTTGACATGCCGAATTATAGTGTTAGGGTCTTTGGTTAACCCTGTTTCACCCAGTTCATTCAGGAAATACCATGGCTTATAAAATGATTATTTTCTGTCTTGACTCTTACAGTACTTTGTAAAACACAAGCAAACAAGAGGACTCAATTCAGTAATGCACTTTGCTCTCTCAATTTGGGCTCATAGTAATGTCCGTTTATCTGTCAATTTGTGATATTTCAGGATATCCTGTGACGGCCTTTGATGGCACCAAGAGCATTATCATCTCCACCACCTCTTGGTTGGGTGGCAAGAACCCTTTCCTGGGCATTGCCTACATTGTTGTGGGTTCCCTGTGTATTGTCCTGGGAGTCATCTTTCTCATCATCCACATCAAATGGGGAAAGAAGTAAGTAGTAACTTCCTCTTTATTTTTCTTTTATTGCAAGATCCTACTTTTCTTGATCATGGCCCTCCTACATGTACTTTTTTTTTTTTTTTTTATTGTTCTTAGTTTTGTTTTGTTTTTTTTTTCTTTTAGCCATGGACGATAATTTTTAAAGCAAATTTTTTTTCTTTTAGTTATTTTATTTTTCCTTTTGTTTCGTGAATTTAAGAACAGAGATTGGTATTTTGTTTCGTAGACTGTGGTTACAATAGCTTTGTTCAATCTCTGTTCTACTCCTTAAGCACCAAAAATTATCAGGTATGTGCCATATCCTGCCGCTGTCTATCCCTTTCCTCCCCCGCCACACCCCATCTGTCCCACTGCATCCACTTCTTGTATCCCATTCATCACCACAATCAACCTCCAGCATCGTCATGTACTTCAAACTTAAGAAAGAAAACGATGCCACCCCCTCCTCTCTTCCAGTCTTTTGAGAGTTTACTATTTCCCATCAACAGATGTTCTTGCCAACTATTCCGTCTCCCATCTGTAAACTTTGTGATTGGTGACCTCCACAAGTGTTGACTCGAAAGACATTATTAGTTCCGGTGATCTCGAAACAAAACAGATCAAATTTATTGCGTGGGGAAAATTGAATTAACAATCAAATATCTAATTTCTTTTCAGCAGATTCTCACTATTCCAAGTTATCCTACATCAGGATAATTTAATGTGTCAGCTTGCTTGAGAGGGGATTAATGCTGTAATGAACAAGTTACCAGAGTTAAATATTCTTGTCAAGTGCGGATCCGTTTTCCAAGCCAAGGCTGTGAAACACGTAGGAGATAGCAAGTGTAAACCACATCTATAAGAATATTTAAATCTATTCATTTTGTTTTAGCATTCATGGTACGAAACTGTCATGATGACCCATCCCAGACTTTCAGTTAGTCGTATTATATGCCACAGTGATTGCAGGTTTTTCCTTACATCATACTTGACTTTCAGCAATGCATGTTAATTTTGTCAGGCTTTTTATTTATGTTTACATATGTATATCTGTTATTTGAATAAGTGAACAGGCATCTGTTGTATATCGTCGGTGTCACAACAAAAGCACCCATTGCTGTTTGAGCTTTTTAAATTGGAGCAAAAAAAATGAATCAAAGTTTGCCTTTGTGACAATCTCTGAGCAAGAGCAGTCAAAATCTGAGAATATTGTTTTGAATCTCTGATATCTTTACATACAATTTATGGGGTAATTTTCAAGCAAATGTGGATAAAATGAACTTGAGTTTTTAAAAATTTTAGTTTTAGATATGAGAAGTTGAGTGGGTTTTTTTTTTTTTTTTTTTTTCTATTTGTTGTTACTGTTGTTGTTTCTTGCGACATCAGTGTAGTGATATAGTTTTGGTTATCCCTTTGAAAGTAAATGTTGTATATGGTTGTAGTAAAAAATATTTCCCATTTAGTGTAGTTGTAGCTGAGCGTGCTGTGTAGTATTGTGGTAAGTGTTGTACTCGGTGTACATTTTCATTTATGTTTGGATTATCATTACAGAAAATAGAAATATGAACATTAATTTTTTTATTAAGTGAATAGATTTAAACGAGTAGCTAAAAGAAAAGTATTTAACAGCATTGAATCATATTTACATGTTGTGTCTGTTACTAAGCTAGACTGGACTGTGCAGATTCTGAGATAGCTTCAACATAAATCTTGGAAGAGATCAAAATTACGTCTACTTCATTATAGTTTTATTATCTCTATACCTGTTCGCATATTTCTTGCTACAATATTAGAAAACAATCTTATGTGACTCTTCACTTTCTCAAAACTGCTTTTTATTTGCTGTGTGTTTAAGACAAGAGACTGCAGAGCTGGATCTTGATTCTATCAAAAACAGAAGTTTTCAGGGAATACTCATTTTGTTAAAGATGTGGCGATGATCTCATTCTCAGCAGTACATAACGGGAGCTAATCTTTCCATCCTGGAAGGAAGTTACTCTTTCATAATTTTGATTGATCTCTGTTATCACACAGGATAGTATGCAAAAAGTGTGTCTATATTTATTTTCTTGGTAAGAATTATGAATTTAGAAAGATTTATGAAACTGTCTGCATAGCTGTGGGGCAGTATATCTCTATACATGTATTTTTAAGTGATAAATTTGAGTAATCATTCAATCTCTTACAATTGTCCTTTTTGCAAACGTTAGAAATTTTCATAAACAAAAAAGTTACAAATTGTTTTAAGACATCACATGGGTCTAAATCTACAGCATCGGATTGCTGTGGCACCGAGGGAACGGTTGAGCTGAAATCCCATGGAGTGTGAGGGTTGAGAAGACAAGATATGATCATTCTTTCAGATGTATAGGAGTTTGCTTGAGAAATACGATTCATTTATTACCTGTTGCTTTACAAAGACTTGACTGTCACTATGTCTGTGTTTGTTACCCTGTTTTTATGAATTCTCTTCCACAAGGGTTTTTGTTATTACTGGAACAAATCGTCAGGTGAAAAGAAAACAGAAAAAAAGAAACAGACAAAATACATATGGTTTTGCCTCTAATATAGTTTTATTTTTTTGCTGACATGGTTTATCGCAACATTTGCACCTCAGAACCTTCTGTTGTTGGTTTTGGTGTTATTTTCAATGTTACACCACCTCAGCTTTGTTGTGAGGATCTACTAGAAAATGCACTGACTTGTAATCATTTTGTTTTTAGGCATCTGCCCATGGATTGATGAAGTTTTTTGGTGAGAAAGAAAAGAAATTTTAAGAAATAGAAAAGAAACAATAGAATTTCAGCTAGACTTAGGATTCTCTACATTTTTTGCTTTCCAATATCACTGTTCTGCCAAAAAAATACCTTTCCGGCAATATACAATTTTTCACTGTTTTTGATTAGTGCTAGCCAGGAGTATTTATTCTTACTATCAAGTATAATCATCAATGCTTTTCTTTTTTCTCCATGTTTGAAACAGTGAGTATTTTGTGACAGGTTTGGATGAGCTCCTTTGTTACATTATCCCTCAGTTTTTTTCCATTAAAGCATATAATAATTATCTGAGTGTCCATGCAACTAGTCATTCAACATTCATACTGACCCTCAGCTGTTGAAACTGAAATTTGCACCACTACAGTACTTTTTGATTGTAGTGATTTTAACTGCATTCAAATTAACATTGAATCATGATGTCTTCTTGCCTGGTGCAAAACAGGGATTGTTTTTCACCAGCACAATATTGTCTCCCTTTGCTAGGCACAGGAACTGTTCAATAAACTAAATGAAAAGGAGAAAAAAAAAAAATGTTTGCACTGTTTGCTTGAAAGGTTTACCCTGAGAAATTCACGGTAAAACACTACTTTTTTTTTTTATAAAACCTCATAACTTTCATGACCTGAAATTTTCAGGAGAGACAAAAAACTGTTTCTGCCTTGTATCTCATTATTGTTATGAGGTTTTATTTTATCTCAAAAAAGAGGCTTTAAAGTAATTGTTCAACTTTGTTGTTTCAGGGGAATATGTATTGCTTTATGTGCTACAGATTGGACCGGAAAAATGAAAAGGGTATAATTCTGAAGTTATGAGGGGTTTTATCAAAATGGTAACGATAAGGAAAATGTTGTCTGTTTAGTGTATTATTTTGTCCCAGTTTTTCTTCAAATAATATTTCATTTGAAAGGAGGAAAAGTGAATTTTTTTTCCTTTCTTTATAATGCATATGCAAAAACCATTGTGTCTAGCAAAGTCAGGTAATGAGCCTTTTTTTTTTCAGCCAGCTGTTTTCTCCCTTTGCCAAGTCAAAGTGGTATATGATATAATAAATCACCTTTGTTCCCATTACATAAAACAAAAATTGCCACAATGAGAACAAAATATTTTCATTACATAGTGAATTTTTCTGAAACTTGTCTTTCATATAGTAAGGGAAAAAGTAATTTTTTCTTCCTTCACTTTTTGCTGCTGTACAATTTTTTTTTTTTTTTGTATAGCTTTTGAACCCAGCAAAGGAAAGTAATTTGGCTGACAGTCAAAATGGCTCTTTGAACTGGTGAAGAACAATCCCCATTTACTATAACAGTGAACAAAGTTTGACAGGAATTTCAACAGCTTTGTCTTCCTTGACACACTAATCTTAAATCAAATCTTTTGGGTCAGTTGAATGAAATATATAATTTTCTGTGTTCTTGGCAATTTTGTCATTTCTTTTGATAATAATTCTTGGCAGTTCTCTGTAGTGTTAGCAGTGACATGGATAGCACATTGTGGCATGAGGATTTACATTGCGATATAAATGATTCAGTGTTTTTCATAACATATGGTAACTCTAGATCGTTATATTTATGTATACGGTCATGACTTGCCTGACCTACTTGCTATGTGTCATTATGCAGTTATATCACATTCACTCAGGTCATTCATCGATTTGGGGGGGGGGGGGGGGGGGGAAATGAAGTTTTTTCCCCCTAGTTAGGGGGGAAAAAAAATCCAAAAGCTTCCCCCTGATTAAAATCAGGCAAAAAATTGGCCTTTTTCATTTTATAGAAAGCATGTCTTTCACTCAGATACAATGAGATTATAAAGTTTTCCCAAAACTGCTGAAACGACTTGTGTAGTTGTGTTTTGATCATGACAAAGATCTTTAAATGTTTGGACTGAAAGCAAGTTGAAAGATCATCTGCTTGTGGTGTACAGTCATACAGAATTTTCCTTAGCCCTTGTTTTGTGAATTTTGTGATTTTCCTAGTTCTTAAACCTGATAAAAATGTTCGTTTCTGCAGCATATCTGAATTGATTATAGACTGGATGATTGGTGTCACTTTGAAATAATTAAATTTTGATATACAGATTTCTTGGTATGGAGCATTGGTATAACCATTTCCTTGGGGAATTTTGCTCCATTACTTCATACAGAGTTATGTTCTATATACGTCTTTCAACCTTCCGGTGGAGGTTGTCTCGATACTTCATGCATGGGGATCTGAAAAACCTTTATGGAAATGTTATCTCTATCACTTCTTCAACGTGTCTATTTTGTCTGTGTTCAAAGTGAGGTCCCTCCTTGTTTGATTTCAGTGTGATCCTTTGCCAGCGAACACTTCTTGGAGTTGTAATGTTTCTGTCTTTGTTGCTGCATGTGTCCTATTTTTGATTTGCTGGGAATGCAGGTAGAGATTTTCCATTTTGTTATCGATGTTCATATAAGGCAGATACTGAGATAACTTGTTTAGAGAAAATACTCCTTATCTGACCCAACCCAGGTTGAAATAGGCTCCTGGGTATGGACAAAGAATATTATTATAGAAGTGATAGGGATTTTAGTATCTAACAGATACTGCAATGTATGCTTCCCAGTAAGCCGAGAAGGTATATATGAGTCACCATTGGGGCTGTCGGAATAATAATAGATTGCAAAGCATTTAGAGCTTGTGCTACACAGGAATAGCACTATAAAAATGTCATCCACCATCCATTTCTACCATTAAATGTGCAAAAAATATCTCACGACACCTCATTTCTTACCTTAGCAAACAGGAGATGCTTGATGGTCTAGGTGAGTCACACAGGATGTAGGGGTTTATTTCTTCCTTCTCCACATGATTCCAAGTTTTTTTTGTTTTTTTTTCACTTTATGAGTTAGTGGTGATGGGATAATTTCAGATGATGAATTTTAGTGTAGAGCCCTTTTTTGTCATTTTCAAAAAAGTCCAAGTTATTGATCTAATTGTGATGATGTAGATTGAATTAATTTTTGAAATTTAGAACCAAATTCTCTTATTTATCCCTTCAAGTCTCAGAAGAAATGATATAGGACTGATTTCTCTGAATATTGATTGTTATTCATGTGAAAGAAATTGGTAGTAATAGCACTGGAAAAGTAGCCTGTATTGCAAGTTAAGACACAAAGATGTTGGTTTACCATAAGTAAGCTCTCTCTAGGATATAGAGGAGTGCCAGTTGGGTACAAGAAGAAGGGGAAAGAAATAACCTCAATCTTTGAAAGCCTTATTGTCTTAATTGATATCAGTTTTGACCAGCTTTATTTCTTTCTTTGACAGGCACAAAGAGTGTTGAACAAACTATGAAAAGGACAAACTCAGTTTTTTTGCATGTTTTTTTGTTTCAGAGATGACAAGATGAAAAATTCATGGCTAGAAGAAGAATGTTTTCATCTTGTTACAGTAATTTTTCAAAAATTTTCACAATTTTATCATTTTAAATACAAAGAAAAGTGCTTTTTTTCTTTCTTTGTGATGTTTATTCAACAATCCTTATGTCTGGCAAAGGGAAGTAATTGCACTGGTGACAAAACAATCCTTATTGTCTTCAGCGCCACTGCCATTGGACAAAATTACAAAGGGATTTGAGATAAAGTTGTTTCAATGAATTAGATGATTAACATATAGGACAAAATACCTTTTAGAAAAAACCTGAAGTATTCTCTCAGTGTGTGAAGTTAAAACAGTTATCAAAATTAATTTGGTCCTGAATACTAATATTGCATGAGTTCACTTCTCATGCATCTGTCACTTCAAATATTTTGCCTTTGAAAGGTTGCCCGGAGATATAAAACAAAAAATGTCAGCTCTGTTTTGCTCTTCTACATAGACTCAGAACTTGTTCAGAGGGTGGACTCCCTCTCAGGTTTCATGTTGTGTTTTACGTATGTCAGTGACAATGATGTCTCCTGTCACTTGACTTTGTAATTAGTATGGGCCTATAGAACAGTGCCACAAGTTTTCTTCCTCTTTCTTCTGATTTTATTTATCCTGTTGAGGTTCAGGTAATTCTGATTAATACTTTTCACACAATGATTTTCTGTATATACATTGGGAGATGGTGTGACTTGTATCACTTTTTGTGTGTGTATGTTTTTTAACATTTTAGAGAAATTTTTCATCTGATCGTATACACTTTTTAATACTATCATTCTTATGATATTATTTCAGGGTAGTCTTAACATACTGATCTTTAATTTTGCTGTTCATCAACATGTATCACAATCAGTCTTTTCCAGGGAAATTTGAATTAGTTATGGCAGCTAGATTTATGACATTTTCACTTTTGTCCTCCTATATCACTGTTCTGTATATACATTGTGATCCTATCCTAGAGAAATCTTAATTAGTTATGAATCTCTCTTATATCACTTGCTCACTTTTATCCACTTATTTGGCATTATGGTCCTTCTATGAGAAATTGCAAAGTGCTCACTTTGATCTTTATCCTTATCTTGTATAACCCCTTGTACACATATTATGATCTATCTCAGGAAAATACTTGATAGATATAGACGAAAATTACATGCTAATTTGACTTGTTAGGTCTTTGCTTCATGTTCATTATGATCTGATCTTGGAAAATCCTAAGATCATGAAACAGATGCTATTGTCAATTACTTGCTCAGTTTTGTCTTATTGTGTTATTACTCCAGACCCATTGTGATCTTATCTCGGGGAAATCTTTGTTAGACAGAGATAATTAATTGAATGCTGAGTTTTAGTTACTGTATTATTATTCCTCATACATTATGATCTTTGCAAAGAAAACTTTGCTAGTTATAGATAATAACATGTTCTGGTTTATCTTATCGTGTTATTATTCTTCGCCCGTTATGATCATATGTCAGTAAAAACTTCACTAGATTAGACAACTGCATGTTCAGGTTATCTTATTGTGTAATTATTCTCCACACATTATGTTCTTATTGCAGGAAAACTTTTAGCTAGATTAGACAATAACATGCTCAGTTTTATCTCATTGTGTCATTATTCCCACACTTTTTTTTAACCTTATTTCAGTGAAATTTTTGCTATCCGTACATGCTTTATTCGTTGTACTCTCCTGCATTACTGTGCTCCCCCATATACATGATGCTCTCATCTTCAAGGAGGCACTGGAAGTGATAGAAACGACATCAACTATATGCCTGATTTTGTCTTATTGTTACATTTCCACGTACAGTACGATTTTGTCAAAGGGAAATTATGGCATGCTATATGTATAATCATAGTCATTTTAAGTTTCTTTCCTTGTTATTTTATCTTACTGTGCCACTTTTCAACATACATGATGCTTTTGTCCCAGGGAAACCATAGCACGCTATATGTATGTAGTATGTTTTTTTTTTTTTTTGTTTTTCCTTTATTGTTTCCTTTCACACGTACACCTGTTTATTTCACAATCTTAATTGGCACTCAATGGTCTTCCTTATGCTAGTTTTATTTTATTTTATTTTCAAGTGCCATCACACATACTCTTTTATGTTAGAATGGCCTCAACTTTCACTGGATACATTTTTATCTTTTCTTTTGTTTTGTTTCCAAACATCTGATTGTCATCACACATATCTGTTTCTTTTTAAACATGTATTATCTTCCCTATACAACTTACCTCCTCTTTCTTCACATCGATCACTGTTTTTTCACACGCTTCTCCCTAATCTCATATGTTCCCCTCTTTTTTTTCTTATACATCTCTGCTTCGTCACATAGACCACATTTTCATCACATATCTGTCTCCTTTTCTCATATGTGCCTTACACTTGTTTTTATTCCCTTACATTCTTCACAAACAGCTTTTTCTTTACATACATCTCTTTTACCTCATATATATATCTCCTTTTCTCACATACATCTTTTTTTTTTTTTTTCCCACATACATCTTTTTTTCTTCATATATACTTCTATTACTTCATATAATTATACCTTACAAGTCTTATTTTTCAACATTCATCTCTTTTTCTTCACATACATCATTATTTCTTCTCCACTTTGTTTATCACAGCATTTTTTTCCCCTTTCTTTACAATGCTTGTTTGTAACCTCATGTGCCACAAAAGGAAAATATTTTCATTGACTTACCGGAATGCCAATCCTTGCAGAGTTATTGTTATCAATATGATATTTTCAGTTAATTACGACATTAAATTTGTATTTGCAAACATTACGATTCATAGGGTCAAAGGGGGAAAAAATGGATCATTTTTATGATGTCACTAGATCTAGACATTTCGAGGGCCACAGTCTCAAAGTTCTCATAAGCATAACAAGCTTGTGCTGTTCTCTTTATCCTTGGCCTACTTGCAGTATATATTGACAAAAACTGTTTCTGACATTCATGTATAAAGTCACAGGAAATCAGTGACCCATCACAAATGTACATCTCAAATTACTAATTTTCCACTTACTTATCACTGAAAAATTTATGAGGGTTGGCAACTCTTGATTAAGTGTGTATTATTAGAGATTGTTTTGCCCAGCATTGTTACTTCCTGTTGCCATATACAAGGGGTGTGGAACAAGCAGTGTAAAGAAGAAAAAAAATTACTTTACTTCTTGTCATTCGTAAGATTGATCACAAAGATGAAGTTATTGAAATAGGAAGAAAGCATTTTCCCTCTGCCCTGAATTATTATAAATTTTGTCATAGTGGCAATTTTAAGCGAGGTGTGCAGAAGTGATTTCTTTTTGTTCTTTACACTGCTTGTTCAACGCCATTCATGTCGGACACAGAAAAATAACAGGCTGGTCAAAACGACCTCTCATTTATCTCAGAGCCAGATGAAATCAGTTCAGATTTTTCATGTATAGAGTTAGTGGTGTCCATCAGTGAAAAGAAAAATCAGTATTCTTTTCTGCAATTAAAAAAAATAGACTCTATTAACTACAACTCCTTTGCACCAAGCAAGATGTTCAGTGTTCACTCCTTTACCCCCATTGTCAGTCAACTTTGTATTTGCTCAACAAAGCTTCTGACATCAGACTGATTTCACCTGCATGAGCAACATTTTTTGTCATTTCTCTTTCATTTTGTCATGTGTACTACACTTGATCTCAGGGCAATGTTAGTGGGCTACTATCAGCTAAACAGGATATGATGTGTTTTCTACAAGTGGTAATTGTCATTTTCTCATCTTTGTCAGCTATAGCTTATCACATTTCACTTTCTTCACCTTGGATCCATATAAGCACCAAACACTAGCGCTCCCTGCTCCAACAAGGCTTTTAGTTTTTTCAGTTTTTTTCCACTGTATGAATGACTGAATTTATACAGGACCCATGTAGTAACACTCAGACAGTACTGTGCTATGCAGTGTGATGAAAAAGCCACAGCACCAAGTTATACAGTGTAATGAACATTTACAGCATGCCATGCAATGTTATGAATACAAGTCACAACACCACACCACACAGTGTTATGAACAACAGCCACAAAACTATGCTGTGAAGTGTTACCAACAAAAACCATGCCATGCAATGTTTTGAATGAGCAAAAGCCACCATACCATGCCATGCATTGTTATGAATGAACAAACGCCATGAGGTCTTATGAACAAAGGCCGCTCCACTTCCCATGCACTGTTATGAATGAAAGCCACTGTACATGCGATGTAATGTTTTGATAACCAGCAATGACAATCTCCACCACAGGTGATGTACAGAAATAAAGGCAACCTGTAACTGCTAAGTACATGCATATGGAGTTTATCGAGTGAAGCTTATGTGCTTTCTTTCAGTCTGTCACTTCAGATTTATTTGCCAGTTTTTGTCTCTTTTTTTTTTTTTTCAATTTGGCATACTGTTATTGCTTCTGTCACAAAGGCATGAATCAAGCTTATACCAAAATACATTTTCTGACACGTGGCGTTCCAGAACATACAAGCTGCCAAATGATGTCAGAAACAGAGAAATTTGTCCCTGAAATAATGATTATGTTATTAATTTGGTGGAATCATTATGGCATAACTCATCCAGGGATGTCAAATTTCCTAATTTAGTAGAAAATATACTTTTGCTGTCAGTAATTTCTCTGTTGGCCTTAAATCCAATATCATTTACCATTAATGCACTGTTGCTAAAGAAGATGGCAGGAATTTTTCCTACTTTTTCATGTAGACAGATTGACATCCCTGCTCATCATTATAAACAGATTTTTCTCAATACCTCAAAAGTGATAAAAAAGTGACTTTTACCTGTATGGTAAAGCAGTGACAGTGCAGCTAAGCAAACTTTGCGGTGTCTTCTGAATGCCCAGGAAACACAAGCTTTGTCTCAGAGTAGTTTGTTCTTCTCTCTGTCTCTCTCCTTTCCCAGTTGGATCTCTGCATGGCATCCCTACCATCAGCAACCTTGGGCCAATGACATGATATTATTTAGATATTTCAAGTATTATCGCTGATGTGAAGCTTCCTGCTTTAGTACTAAAATAGACTTTCCCGCTGTTATATGTTTCTGTTTTGACCATGCTGTTTTTTTTCTTTGTCTAGTCTTATCATGCCTTATATGTATCTGTTGTCATCATGTTTACAGGGGGACTTTTTTAAACTCAGATTTAAACCAGTATTTCAGCTAAAGGTTCATTGTGTAGTATGTGTGAGTTGTCCTCTTTTTTTGTGTCTGACCCCTTGGTCACCCGAAATGAATTTGAATTTATTGATAAATCAGAGTGCTCCGATGTTTGCAAAAGAAATTATGTGGTTCTTCCTTAAATACTTGCAGCAGCTGACAGTGCTTACTGACAAGGGAAGAATGAACCAGGGTGTTTTTTTGTCATGTGGAATTAAAGGTTCAAAAGCATAATACAAAATCTGCTTTATTTGACTCATTCATCTTTTCTCCGAAGGCTGTTCCAAATTCAGAGTAGATCACTACTGTGATCATTTTATTCAGTAAAATTCAACACATGTATGAATATGAGAGTGCGCAAAGTCATTGTTCAGAGCAGCACCTAGGAATGGCTTCAGATAAGATAAGATAAATTTTTGGAAAGGGAATTCCTTTCATAGTTGATTAGACAAAGTGAAAATGATGATGAGAGAGAAAGATTTTCAGTGAGAACAAACCAGACTGGAGCCAATATAAGAAGTGTATATACAATTTTGGCAATCTGCCATGTGGGAAACATGATGTTAGAGATAATGATCTACCCATTGTGTGGTGTCGTGTCACCTTCTTTGTGCCCAGCCAGGGAAGGCTACTAAATAAGATGACAAAAATCCATTTCAATCCAAGTTTGGATATTATAAGTGATTTGAAAAGGGGGAGTCAACTAGATACTTGTACCAGCCCTGGAAATGGCAGTGCTGAACTAAGTAATATGACTAAAAGCCATCCGGATGCAAGTTTGTAGACTAGAGGGAATTTGAATGTGCAGCACCAAGCAGATATTGCCCCTGGAAATGGAGCTGTCGAACACTGTACCATGGCAACAGAACATCCTTCACAGGCAGATGAAATTTTTGATAACAGGTGTGATAAGAAAAAAATGCAAGATGACATTATTGGTTCTGCTTTGAAAGTTGTCAGCCTAAGTGTCCAGACAGAGGAAATTGAGGGAGAGTTGTTACCCTTGCATCTAATCAAGTCGTCGTGAGTCCAGCCAGTTTTTACCCTGTTGACTTGTGTTTGCAAGTTGTTCTTTTTGATCCAGTGGACTATGTGCAATTTTGTATTATTTATGGTTCAACTTGTACTTACCAATGCAGATACCAGTGTATATATGGCACCATTCTTACATACTAATATGAATATAGAACAATATTTGGTTATGGAGACGTAACAGTAATTCGCTTGCAATTCTGACAATTTTCCCTGTTAACAGATTAACACTGGAAGAAAATATCTAATTAAATTGCATTTATCAGTACCAGTCAGTTCAAAAATTTCTTAGCCCATGTCATATTAAATTTTATTTTGAGCTGCCTGGAAAACATGAAGATTTGTATCTTATGTCAAAATTGCACAGCGTTGCTGTTCTTCTTTCATAACAGTTGATTTTCCTTTGTGTTGAGCTAGTGTGAAGAGTGACAATCATCTCCGGAAATGAATCTTGTGGATATTGTTTTTCTAGAATTAGATCTTAGATTTATCACCAAATGAATCAAGTGTTCAGTAAGATGAGATAGCTGTGGTGAATTGGAAGATAAAAATGTTGATAAATGAAGTCTGTATATTTCAGAAGCTTCAAGGGCATTGTGAAGTGGAAAGGCAATAATATATATTTTAGATAAAAAATAAGGCCATGTCTTCACTCTGATCATAAAGCAGACTTTAATGAAAATGAGAAAATCAGGAATTAAACAGCTTATTTATCTTCCCATTATACCAAAGCCTAGACCTAAGATGTTGAACAAGGGACACCGTGGTCAAGGGGTAAGGTGGCTGTCTCTCGGTGAAGAAGGCACAATTCCAATCCTACAGGGGAAAGGGAAAAATTAGAGCCTTTTTTTCTTTTCAATGACCCAATGATCCCAAAGTCTCTTGGATAAGGAATGTCTGATGTCTAGCCAGAAGAATCTTACTTAATGGATTGAAAGGCTGAAAAAAAAAAAAAAGAAAAGAAAAAAAGCAAGTTGAATAGGGTAGAAATTCAGTCTATCGGTCTTTGTAATTAGAGCTAGATTGAACAAACAGAAAAAGCGAATATCCAGTCAGTCAACTCTTGTGAGTTTAACATAAGAGACACAGTCAGTGCGCCGTTATCTATCACTGAAAAACCTGAGAGACTAGGCTGTAGCCTGAGAGCTAATAAAGTTTTGGAGCAGACATGAATGGTGTGAATGAACCAGAAATAAGACTGACATTTATCTTATTATGTTAAAGCTTAATTTGACAAGTAGAAAAATCGAAATACTACAGCTGCAGACAAGCAAACTAACGATAGTTTGATCTATATGGTGACAGATACGTATTTATGAATAAGTCTCTGTGCTTCTCTCTCTTTGTGCTTAGTTCTGTTAGCCATCGAGGAAGTAGACAAGACGACAATGTTATTCCAATCAGGAAGGTAATCTTGGAATTGTTGTTTAGAACCAGCAGTTAGACTTGATCTGGGCAATTTTGATTGATCCCATCAGTTGTTGTTTTTGTTTGTATTCTTGTTTCATATTAAATCTCATAACCCTTCAAGACAGAAGCAGCTTTTAAATCAAAATGATGACACTGTCTGAGAATAGGGCTCAATTTCCACCTATAATCATAAGTGCTGATTGAACATTGATCTGCCTTTAAAGTCTGTGTTGATATGTTAAATTGTGCACACTGCCATATTATCAAAGCTGACCTTATGCTGTCTGTTCCTGAACTATGAAAGAGAAAAGAGAAGGAGAAGAATATAAAAATACCTTTAAAATAAAATGAAATTAAATATAAAACAAAATAAAATAAAACATAGTAAAATAAAGTTTGCAAAACACAGATACAAGCACCTCCACAAAAATCTAGGTCATCTATACCAAAACACAGGGAATATAATCAAACTTTTGAGTTTTCTCAAAGAAAAGAATCTGGTCACTAAGTGCTATTTGTACTTCACTCAGAACTCAGCAGGTGACTGAACTCAGTAAGCCTGATTCCAACATGCATTTGAGACTGCAGCAAAAGATTGTGAGTTTTTGTCCATCAGTTATACACATCACAAATGATACTTTTTTTATTTGATATTTCCTCTCTCTCTTTTGTTTTTCTTTTTTTTTTTTTTCACTCATTGATGGCCCAAATTTTATTTCATTTGTACCTCGTGCCATGTAAGTTCAAAATTTTCCCCCTATCAATAAGAAAAGAGAAAAAATATCAGTTGCAGAAGTATCATGCATGATGTTTGTAATAAGGGACAAAAACTCTCAGGAACCTTTTGTCACAGTTTCATCTATCCTTGGAATACACAACTGTCATATTGCCAAAAGGGCATTTTTGTTGTCCCTCTTCTTTTTTTTTTATATATATATATACCCTTCAAATTTTTATAGTTTTGTGGTTTGTTTGGTTTTTTTGCTACTGCTATTTCTTCTTACTATATTTGTGCTGTAATTCTCATTTCTTGTTGTTATTATTCAGTCCCCAGAGTTATAAAGGTGATAGTCAGTAGGTTCATTTGTTTTGTGTTACTTGAACAAATAATGAATTGATGTTCAGAAAGTTATGGATGATTTGACTTTCAGTTTCACTAATTCCCAAAGATAACATACTCTTCAAGGAGATGCTCTTTCATGCTCTTTTATTTTCATTGTTTTCCATTTTTCACTTTCTTTTCTCATTCCATGTCGAAGTTAATATATGTATTTCTGAACTTGAGGGTAGACCTACTTTTTATTGTTTTGACTAGATTTCAGTAACTTTAAGCCATCAAAGATGAACATCACCGTTAGTATTTAGCAATAACATTGTGTGATCTACTAAACCAGTTCTGATTTTGTGTTTTTTGTGCATATTGATGGCTTTTTACACCACTCAATAATGACAAGTATTGAATGATAGCATTTTAAAGAAAAGCCAAGTTTGACATTTTTTGAGCATGTTGTGTGGCATTTGGAAGAAGCATTTTTCAATTCTTGTAGTTAGCAAGATGCCAGAACTTGTGCCAGAACTGCTAGTGTTGAATGAGCTGTTTTAACCATCAGCCAAATTGCTTCCTTTTACCAACTACAAAAGGTATAAAACAAGCATGTTAGAGAATGAAAAATCACTTTTTCTCTCATTATTTGAAACATCCGTGACAGAAAATTCTGAAAAATTTATGACGTGATGAAAATGCTTTTGTCTTGTCATGATATATTTTTTTTGTGTGTAATTTTTAGCTTCATGCGTTTCAAACAACACTAGACAGGAGCAAATGATTTTTTTTCTTCTTTACAATGGTTATATTATACCTCTTGCACTTGGCAAAGGAAAGAACTTAGCTTGTAGAAAACATGGCTCATTGAATCGTGATGTCTTTAATTAGCAAATTCTCATTTGTCCTAGAAATCTTTTACAATTTAGTTCTGTAATAAGTTCTAGTCCTCATAAGTTTGAGTTGTGATGTGCATGAGAAGAGAGGTCTTACTAGAATGACAACTAAATGTGCTTTTAGAAAATTTTAACCGGCAAAGTTCAGAAGAAGTTGCGTTTCTTTAATGATATTTCATCATGTTCAAGAATGATGGATTAGACTTAGATATATTTCTTCATGCTCAAGGATGATGGATTAGACTTAAAAAATAATATATGACAATAATTCTCTTGCGGTTGATTTGTATAGGCTAGCCTTTGGAAAGTAATGTCAAATTAAATACAAAGAATAATGAGCCAGTTTTTGAGCAGAACTGCCCTGTGATTCTTTTCAAGTAAAGAATGTCATATGAAGAAGTTCTTAGAGATTAAAAGTTCAACAATCATGATTTAGCTCTGTACATTGAAGCATGAAGAAACATAAAAATATGAAATTAAAGAAGTTCAGCAACTATGAATTAGACTAGATTCTGTGCTTCAATCACAAAGAAAGAAGGAAAGAATGCTGGCAGATAAAAATATAAAATTTTAGTTCATGAAAAATATAAGATTTAAGAACAATCATGATTTGAACCATGAGTCTAAGCATGCAGAAACTAAGAAAAACTATTAATCAGCTTCACAGAGGTACTCAGCTATGTTAGTGTAAGGTGCAACTTTGTGTGTTATACATGATATTAAGGTTAAATTATTTAGCCCAAAGTTGAGTTGCACGATAGTGATAAACATACATGTATATATGTCTTCAAGACTGATACGGTAGCTACAGGTAAATGAATGTCATTAGTCAGTAGGGCCCACTGAGACTTTTTTTAAAACAAAATGGTACCAAGATATTGTTACCTATGCTCAGTGTACAAGTTCTACAAGTAGTGGTGAAGTCATTTGTACAGACTGGACATTATTTGTTATCCAGAGTGTTGAGTTATTTTTCATTTAAATCATCTTTAATTTGTTTCCTCTTTATTTTTTTTAGGCTTATATTTTAGATATTGTACATAATAAACAGAATTGGTATAGGATTTTTATATAATTTCTTGTGTAAAATACCTCTGATTTCTTTTCCGTTCAGTGTTTAGAAGTTTATCTTTTTATGTATCATATATAGCACACTAGTGGTAGAGAGCTTTGAACTATTTTCTTATGTAAAGTATCAGTGATTTCTTTTCTGTTCCATGTCCTGAAGCTTATCTTTTGATGTATTCTGCATAGCACACTGAGTTGTAGAGGCGAGGATGTTTAAATAACTTCTCATGTAGAACATTTATGAGTCCATTCCTTCTCAGTGTTTCAAAGCTTATCTCTATATGTATTGCAAGGGCCTTTAGAGGGTGTATAATTATTTTCTCATGCAGAATAGCAGTGATTTTGCCCTCTCTGTGTTCTGAAGCTACAGAGCAATCCAAGATTTAACCTGACAAACCATATACTTTCAGATCCACTGAAATGATCAATGTGACCCCGAGAGACAACTACTGACATGAGGAGAGAGATCTAACTGTGAACATTTGATAACAACTGAAGATCCTGTGATTCCGGGGCAGAGCAATCTCCATCATCTTGCAAGACAGTACCAGATCTTTTGATGAAATTTACTAATGCCAAATGCTAAAGTTTCTAAATACCACATCATTTTATTGTCATTTGCCTCTCTTTTCTTTTTTTTTTTTTTTTTTTCAAGAAATGGGCCGATATATGCATTCCATTTGCTGTGTTAAGTTTTGTGTTCTTTGTTCACAATGGGGGAGTCCAGGGGAAAAACGGGAAAAATTATAAATGATAAATTAACAGGTCTAAATTTTAACGTTTGAAAACTCTCACTATCAAGTAAGCACTAGCACCTAGAAATGCTTTTGTAGCTTTTCAAAAAGCTGCTGTAAGAGAAATAAAGAAATGGAGTTTGTCATAAAGACAGGGAAAATTATTTTTTTTAAAATGTCGTTTATGAATGTTCCCATTCTTTTTTTTACACACCTCATTCATTAATCTCTGTACTGTTTTTTTTTGTTTTGAATTTCTTGTTGACAATGAGATTAAAATTGAAAATATTGAAGTTAATCAGTTCACAAGTTATTTTGGTTTGGATGCAAGTTTACAAGTATAAGATAGATTTTTGGGTTCCAGAAGTGTTAAAATAAGACAGAGCATGACCTGGACCAGCATGGATAAGTTATAGTCAGAAACACATATCCCATTAGGTCAGGTTAACTCTAAAGATGTCACCAGAAACCATTGAAGTTATAGTGCCCCTGTGACATTATTAATTCTTTAGTAAAATTGATCAGACTAGGCTGTAGAAAGTTTACATGGAGCACTTTGTAATCAGGATACTTCTCAGAGGGGAACTCCAATAGATGTAGCTTATGACAAAAATTTTATGCTTGACTCCGTTGATACTCATAGGATTGAATTTTAGAGTGAACCAATTAAATCTTTTTTTTTTTTTCTTCTTAACAAGAATGTGATATGTGTGTAAGTCATTTTCTCAAGCCTGACTGTGGTATATTTGTACTATATGTCTGAAGTTTCTCAGGTTTGTCTGAAAGATATGTGGGTTAGATGTGTCACCAATGTAGAAAGTAAATGGAAGATATTTGTGGTTGCTTGTCTTACAGTGAATGGTTGACTGCAAAGTTGCATCAGTATGAGGAATATATCTGTATATATATTGTCGCTGCCATTCGGCCTCCACGTACAGACCAAAATTGAGCAAATCTGCTTTAAAACAACCCAGTCTACACAACAGTTTTTTCACTCTAACTGAAACTGCTGAAATGCTCTGTATGTAGACAGCGAATGGTGCCGACATGTACGTTTATGTTCTATTGTTTGTAAACAATGATGAATGAGTGCAGCGTGTGAGCAAACGTGCTTTTGTAATTCCACTGTTTTCTTGCATGCTTGTCTACATCACATTAATCAGTTGTATTTATTCATCATGTTGACTTTGATTGTATATAAAATATGAATCTTATGAAATTTGTGATTGAATGTCTTTTATGTCACCATCAATGATTACGTTTGACATTACTTGTGCTGTAATGTGTTCGTTGACTATGACTAGTTAGGTAATACTTTTGTCTTAATATGATTTCTGATTGTCACTTTGCTGTCACTTTTTAACATACAGAAATAGAATCTGCCACACTGTTTCCAGATTTACAAATTTTGTTCACCTCATTTCAGTAAATACTGATGTACATTTTATTGGGCAGCATAAGGAAACAGTTTGAAATGGTTGGGGAATAAACAGATGAAATTGGCTTTTCTCCATGAAAGGAACTGCTATGGCATAATCATATCTTGGCACAAAAAGATTGGAATTCCATTTTTGTCTTCTTAATATAGTCGTGGAAAGTCATGAAATTCATGGATTAGTCTTTGACAATGTTATATAACTGCAAAGCATATTTTTTTCTGGTAATCTATTTCACATTTATGGCATTTAAGTTGCTCAACTTCTTTTAACTAGCTGATCATGGAAGATGACAGTTTCTTGGAAAACCAAGTGTAATTAGGAATTTTTCATGAAAAATATTTCATTCCTTCTGTTAAGATGTTAAATTTGACCACTTGTCCCAACTTTCTGCTTTCGTGTCAATAGTTCGTAATTTACCACCAGTAATTTTGCACATTCTGTCAGGGGAAAGAAAGGTTGCACTCGCAAGTATCTTTTGTTTATCTATTTGATCTCTGAATTATATCACGTGTAAAACTTTTCCAACTTCTTTTTTGTTCTTGTTTTTCAGAGTCACACTTGACCTTGAAAGTAAGATACGTATTCATTTAATTGTGATACATGTCTTTATCTGATCAGAGGAATATCATTTTCTCTCTTTTTTTTTGACTACAAAGATAACTTAATCTCCAGATTAATCAGAGATTATATGATATTATATTCATGGATTCCAGGAACATTGATGTATTACTTTCTATTAACCCATTTTTCATTTGAATTATTGCAAGGAAATTTATAAGGCTTAAACGGTTCTGTCAGGAAGTTCTGCCCTGGCAAAGACAATCCTGCTAGGATCAGATGGATGGTAAAAGAAGACAAGGCAGGCCTAGAAAAAACATGGACTTGCAGCATCAGAGAGTGGACAGGTTTCAGTTTTGCAGAAGGCAGTAAAGGACAATGGCGGAGTCTAGTAATGGATATTGATAGTGAATGTGCCAATGATCACAAAGTCATGGGACACGAAGGATGGAAGGTTAAGCCATAGTCGCCTGATACAGATCTTTCAACAATGAAGTGAGAAGAAGGAATTTGTCATGCTGTTGACTACTCCTCTTCTGTGCTAGTTTTGCAGTCTTGTGCCAAGCACGATACATCCAGTCTCCCTTGATCCATCCACTACTAACCCCACCTGCATTCAGTGCTCAAGCTAGCCGACAGCCATCCTCAACTTTCTGACAGGCAGTCAGAGGCATCAGCTGTTATCCAGTGTTACTGATTATTTGTTACATGAGGAAGCAGATAATCCATCTGGTGTGAGCTCTCATCACTAAGCTCATTTGCCAGTCATTAGCTTGCAGTGTGTACTAAAAGATTTTAGCGTATAGGTGTGAATATCTGGCCATTGGTTGGAACATCAGATGAAACGTGGGAGAAGGGGCATAGTTGGCAGTCAGCTGATCATGGCTATACTTCATACATTTTCCCATGTATGAGAGACAGATTTTTGTACGTGTATGTACATCATATTATGGATGGCAGTGAAATGGCTAACTGATGGCTAATCTCAGAGAGGGCAAAATTGAACTGACCTATCATGCTGATTACGCGATTCCCCTCCATGTTATGTATAGAAAGATAACCAATTTGTAGTGATAAACAAAAACAAAACACGTTATGTTGTTTTTACCTAACTCATTGAATGACAAGGCCATTGCCATTTCCAACTAGATGAACAACAGTCAGTGAAATGGCTCAGGTTACCAGAGGTTAGTTCAAAATGGCTTATATCACTATGCAGTATGGCCTACCTCATGCTCGTCCATATATTTTAGCCTATCACATACTCATCCCATAATTTCAAAATCAAGAACATGAAAACATATACAGCCAAAACTCCCACAAGGATGTAATACATGTATTAGTAAGTAAAAATTCCAAGGTGGTTGCAGCTGTGAGCTTTTTGAAACCATTCTTTCTGTTTTCTCAAAACCACAGAAATAAAAAATGAGATGGGCCTTCATATCAGGAGTGTGAGGAGTTACAGTCCTCATGGTAAAATTATCTCTAGATTAGATTAAGTGGAGATCTTTGCTACATATGTGTATATCCTGGAAAGCCAGTAGATGATGATGATAATGACAGTGAAGTGTATGTGAGCATGGGTATATTCCAGAACAAACTCTGTAGATGATGATGGTTATAATATTCTTTCTTACAATACTTTTGTTTGTATGACTGTTCTATTTAATGTTTGAATTGTTTACTGTTACTTCTTCACATTTAATCTGTTGGACTGATATGTGTAAAGATGCTCGTATGTCGTCTTTCATCCAACATTGTTTGGTTGAGTTTTTGTTTTGTGGTTTTGTTTTATCTTCAGAGACAACAACTGCCCTTGACTTTTTGTATGGATATTTACAGTGAGTTCCAGTAGTTGAAGAAACACCTTTTTATTTCCTGATTCACTTTTTTTAAAATTAATAATAAAAGTTGAAGTTCCAGTCATGCTGAATATGTTTGAAAAGTCCTCCATATTGCAAAGCTCTGTGGAGTAGTGAGATTTCTTATCTATTTGTTTTCACCAGTTGTTTGGTCAGCAGCCATTGAGTTGGTGGGAGTAAACTTTGATAGATTTGGCCATCTTTATGTGCAGTTGTATACATTATTGTTTTCATGATTAGGATTAGATCAGATTTTGTGAATTTTCTTGTGTGAGAAGACAACCTCCACCCCACTCCTTTTTTTTTTTTTGAAGTATTAATGGAAAGGGGTGGGGAGGAGAGGGTGTAGATACTTATCTTTGTAATAATGTCATTTTGGTTATGGTATGTTCTTGTTTGTATGTAGTCGTATGACTGTTGCAAAGCAGGTTATGATATAATGTCATGTGTCATTTTGTTGTGCAGATCATCACTGCTTTGATGAATATTGAATAGAGTTTGTCATTTAGTATTATTATTGTTATTATTACTATTACTATTATTATTACAATTACTTCTTTCTTTTCTCTTGGATGATTCGGATTGAAAGATGTGACAAACAGTCAATAAAATACTTTATCTTATAATCGACTACACTTGAGTGGTGATTGTATCAGTACAATTAGGGAAGGTTTCATGTATGGTACGCAAACAAGTACAGGAGGAGTAATCGAATGGTTAAGTTTGCCAAGTTACATATTCTGTCCTGTGCTAGAGATAGTACAGGAGGTATGAACAAGTAGAATTGTAACAGAGGAAAAAAATTCATTTTTTGCTTCTTTTAGCCTTATTTGAAACAAATGACACCAAAAAAATTTGGCTGGTTGTATGTCTGCCCTGTCTATCTCTCTCTCTCCCTCTCTCTCTCTATCTGTTTATCTATCTGTCTGTCTGTTTGTCTGTCTGTCTGTCTGTCGGTCAGTCTATCTATCTATCTATCCATCTATGTCTGCCTATCTTTCTGTCACTCTATCTTTGTGTTTGTCTGTCCATCATCCACCTATCCATCCATTTATCTGTCCATACATACATCCACTGACATATATTCCTTCCACTTATTTCGTCCATCCACCAGTCATTATTGCTAACTGACAGCTGTAGATTACCTATATGTGGAGAGCCAGCAGTGAATATCCCCCCAAAACCATTCAGGGAGAAAATTGAATGTGACATTAGCAGCTACTGGGTCAGCCCAGATCTTTTGCATGGAACATGGACATATAGCAGTGAAAATGTCAACAGAAACTGCTGCAATGTCAGGATTTCTTTGCCGACATTACTATATGTATTGATATTTAGTTTAAGAAATGGCAGTCTGTACTTTAAAATACGATATGAGAAGAATTACACTGTAGGTTGTTATGTTGTGGGCTGTTTGGAAGAGCACGGGACATTTTTTCAGCCAGCTAAACTACTTTGTTATGCCAAGCACAAAAACTATAGTACAAGCATTGTAAAGAAGGGGGAAAAAATCACTTGTTTCTTTTATTACTTGAAACATTTCAAGTAACAGATTGCGAAAAAATCACAATGAAAAAAAAATATATTTTATCATATGGGGATTGTTTCGGAATTGTGTGTCATTCATGTTTCAAATGACACTAGCAGAGAACCCACGGCCCCCGTGGGAGATTTTTTAAATAATTATATAGCCCTGCGACTTAAAGTGTATGGCAAGCGTGCACACCTCGATGCTGATATTTTGGTTGATTAAACTGAATGTCACTCAGAGATAACTATGGAACATACAATTCGGATCAAGCACCCTCGCAAGTTTATTGTTCAATTATTATCGCATTTTTAGAATAACGTCAAACATAGTAAGCTTTTTTCAGGTTTGTCGACATAGAAACACAGATTCATGTGCAACAATGTTGTGTGCCAAATTTCAGATGGATCCATTCAGCAGTTTTTCAGTCCATAAACCTATTGTGGGTTTTGTTGCAGATTTATAGTATAGAAGAGAATTTTGTTTTTCTTATTGACAGTATTTGTGTTTTAGCTCTTGTGCTTGGCGAAGTAAAGTAATTTGGCTATCGGTCAGAATGGCTCATTCCAAGCCAATGGAAGATTGAATGAGCCAGCCTTTGACCTTATTGTCTCTTTCACGTCTTTAGAGTTCATTTTGTGTATATCTTCATGTGTAGCTAGCTATACATACATATACATGTATGTCACTGGTTCTAAAGTTTGTAATTAGTAATAATAATAATAATACGGTACATGTAATAAGTAATGTTGTTTATCAGACTATATCATGCGCCCATGAGCTGGTGCTCCCAATGAAGTCGCAATACTTTTTTTTTTTAAATTCATCCACCGCTTTTCACAAGCGCCAAAGTTTGTTGTTTGTTTTTTTAAGATTTTGAATAGTGATGCTAACTATCATAATCAGCGTTACACCCAGTGCTTATGTCAAAATCACTTTACCTCAATACCGTTTCATATTTTAGTGCCGTACGCCACATAGTAAAGTACATGTCTGTATATAAGTCTTCTTTAGGCAAAAAGATTTTCGTCCATATTCGCAAAAGAGCTAAATTAATGACTGCAGCGTTTTATATATAGCTAGATCTATGTAGCCTATGCCGGCGGTTTTCAGAGTTTTGCAGCTTGGTCACATTATGGTTCCCAGCAGTCTGTATTTTGTTCACATGAAGTGCGAGGCCGATGTTGTCAGCAGCTTTTGTTGTTGTTGTTGTGTTGTTGTTCTTGTTGTTCTTGTTGTTGTTGTTGTTGTTGTTGTTTTTGTTTTTGTGTTGTTGTTTGTTTTGTATGTATCTTGTGCTTTCTTTTTGCTTTGATCACATGGCGCCTGATCTGTGTATGTCAATGATTGTCAGAAGTTTGTAATTCCATGTATTTGGTCACATAATGATTTTGTGCAGACTAACTTGATCATACGAAATCTTGGACCTTCATTTTGAGCATTGTTTAGTTTTGTTTTTGTTGGTTGGTTTTTGTTTCGTATTTGTTCACGTGTACTAGATCTATTTATGCCACTGGTTCTCAAAACTGTACAACTTAGTTATTTAATGGTTCTCAATTTTCTATCCTTTGTTCAAACGATGTGTTGCATCAACTCTCTCAACTTTGTTTGTATTGTTGTGTTTGTTTTTTAGTCTCTCCACGGCTGCCAGGCAATTCTCTCTTTCATTTGTTGTGGTTTCAAAGGCAAACGTTCTCATCTGTAGTGAATGGAGCCACTGTCGTAAGATATAATCACTCTGGCTTTCAGTGAATTAACTCAGTCTGATTCATGATTGTGAAATACATCATGACCGAGCAAGGACGTATTGATGTTCTGTTTCAAAAGGGGGATAAAAGATTGTGCTGAATATGAAAAAAATTACTTTTCTCTCCTCCATGCCATCTCCCCCCCCCCCCCCTCCCCCTCCCCTCACGCCCTCCGCCTTCCTTATAACTTTAAAAAATATATGTTATTAAATCCTGCTTTTTCTGTACCTAATCTTTTTTTCCATTCGACCCCATCTAGCTTAGTGGATCAATTTTCTGTTTAGACAAAGTCGGTGACTTCAAGTATGCGTACTTGCGCCAAGGCGTTGAAAGGTCCTATATCGGTGGCATATGTTCGGTCATTTTTTAATTTTCGATGGGCTTTTCGACTCTGTTTCTTTATTTAATTCTATATCTATGCTCTAGTCTATCTATCTATCTATCTATCTATCTATCTATCTATCTATCTATCTATCTATCTATCTATCTATCTATCTATC